>JBANCY010000163.1:0-60484 GCA_037040045.1 Phorticella flavipennis | reverse complement strand
GAATTTCCCAAAATTTTGATACACCCATCCATTTTCCCGGAAAGTGACGAAATGTATCTATGAGCTACAAATTTTAAAAGTGCTTATATTTTCTACAATTCTTATCATATTGGTTCCAATTCTAGAATATATATTTATAACAATGTCGCCAACCAATCCTGAAAGTTTCAGAACGATCGGATCATAAACAACGAAGTTATATGACTCAGAAGTGGGTGAAAACGGGCATAAATGGCAAAAGGTGAAAAATCCATTATGTTACCTGGCGGCAGAACGTTTGTAGCTAAAGGCACGAAATTTGGCACATAGGCTCTCATAGATAATGCGCAAAAAGCATTTTCTCAAATTTTGGATGCCACGCCCCCTCCCCCGAAAATCAAAAAATGTTGATAACAGGTGTATTTTTTTGATTTAAAACGAGATTTTCAACACACGTATTTTAAAATGTATTTCGAACTTAGTCTAAAAGTTTCAAGTAGATCGGATTATAAACACAGAAGTTATTCGCAAAAGAGTGTAAAAGATCACATATGGTGAGGCCCCTGACGCAGCGCTGACTCTAGCGCACGCGGGGTAACGGTAAAAGTGGGTCTGTGTGTGTGTGTATGTATATAACGGTATTAAGTGATTCTGCCTGTATTGCACTGTTGGGATCAGGGTATCTCCTAGTCGAGCCCTTTCGACTAGAGCTTTCTTACTTGTTTGTTTTTTTTTTGCGCAATATTAGACAAAAGTCTATCTTCCACTCTGGGGGGCGGGGGGCTGATGCTGCTGCTCCACTTATTTTTACTGCAATGTCCGAGCTCTGAAAATTCCGAGCGACCCATCAACATTCCAACCTTTTGCTTTACTTTACTTTTACTCAACTTTCTCCTTTCATTTTAGCTTTTGTCACAATTTATTAAAACACAAAGTTTCGTTACTTCAAAAAGGAAAAAAATAATATAACAATTGAGTTGAAATTATGTGGAGGTTGAACGAATAATTAATGCTCTTTCGGAATGTTCGCTTTAAGACTTTTATCCAATACAAACTTCATACAACAGTCTCCAAATAAATCTTTGAAAAATCAGAGTCTATAGATCATGATGCATAACTTCTGGGCTCAAAGACCAAATGTTCTAAAATTATGTGAATTAACTCCCATCAGCTCAAACCCTGAAGCATTATTTTTCCATTATTTCTGCTTCCTTCACTGAAGAACTTTTTGTTAAGTGGGTGGATTTTAAGTCCTACGACACAATCTAGTTTTTCTAGCAGGGTCGTGCCTATTGACATGAGCGGGACTCGAAGTCGCGCCTCTTGTTTGGCGGGGCAGTGCGCTATCTACTGGTCCACTGAGGCCCAGGTAACTCCGGTGAATCTATGAAAAAAAGCTAAAAATTTATTTTCTTAAAAGAGAATATAGAACATGATGCATAACTTCTGTGCTTATAATCCAAATGCTCTGAAATTGTGTGGATTAATGGAGAATAATCAGTCCTAACTACATTACTGTATTAAAAGATCAAATTCAGAAAACAATGGAAAATATTTGTAAAAATTAATTTTAGTTTTATAATAGCTAACTGTTCTAAAGGTCAAATTTAAACTTTTCGGAAGCTTCTATACAAGAGAGATACACTTTCAGGCAATATGAGAAGCCTTAGACTAAAAGCAGATTATGATAATATGCACAGTATTTTGAATGTTGCATAACATTCGTGCTGATAGATCAAACGCTCTGAAATTTAGTGGATTGATGGATAATTGAGAAATCAAACTGCGTACAACATGTAAAAGCCTGAATTCAAAATTTCTAGAAGATATGTGTAAATATTACTTTTAGTTCTCTGAGGGCTAACTCCTCTAGTGGTCCCAACTGAACGGTCTATACAAAAGAGAACGCTCCCTACCGAATTTCACTAAGTTAACTCAAAAACTACACACAAATAGGCAGACAAATAGAAAAGTAATAGAATAACTAGATAATTTTTTTATAGGATGCATAACTCTCCCTCCTATAAGCCAAGCGTGCTGAAATTTGGTGGATTGACAGATAATTAATATATTTTAACCTATTCCTAATATAAAACCTTAAAATCAACAACTGTAAATAGTGTGAGTCAACATTCATTTCAGTTCTATCCCAGCTAATTGTGCAAATGATAGCTATCCGAATAGTCTTTACAAAGAAAAAGACTTTCTACCAGGTTTCACTCAAATAGCTCAAAAACTAGGCAAAGTTGGGCAGACAGTAAGACAAGCAAAGAAGTAATAGAATAAATAGAGTATGTGTTTTAAATGATGCCTAACTTTCCCTGCTATAGACCAAGCTTCCTGAAATTTGCTGGATTAATAGATAGTATTTGAGACGACATACCGAATTTAAAAGCTTACATTGAAAAACTAGATTAAATATGAGTTGAAACTAATTATATTTATATGATAGCTAACAGTTCTGAACTGACCTTTAGGCAGGGTCCACGTCTATCGAAATAAGCCATTTCGGACCATTAGATCAAGACTAAAGTAAAAATTTGAGTTCTCTGACAGCTATGACAGCTTCTAATGGCCCGAATCCTGCAGTTTATATTGAGTAGACTCTCTATGAAGTTTTACTAAGAACTTATAAACTGTAGGATTATTAGATGCTGACATATATCGCCTTGCTAATCTTCAGATATATTTCGATTCTTCAAACTCCAGCTTAAAGTTCCTAAACTATTTGCTCCAATAAAATGTGTATTAAAAATGAAAAACAAAAAACCCTGTATTTTGCCGTTTTAACAAGGGTTTTCCATTTTACTTTTTGCTGAGCTTTCGACAGCTTTGCCATTTTTGGTAATCGGAATTTCAGCAAAGCAAATTCCATTGAAACAACAACTTCTTATTCAACAATAGGCCACATGCCACATGCCACACGCCCCATGCCCCATGCCCCATGCCCCATGCCCCATGCCCCATGCCCCATGCCACATGTCTCATACCGCTTGCCCCCAATACTCAAATCGTTTCGAAAATTTTCACCAGAAAATTTTTGCCTACCTGAGCTTTTCTTTTGTTTGTTGTTGTAGGTGTCGTAAATTTTGAAGCCCTTCAAATGGCTTAAATTTTACCAAGTCAACTTTTGATGGCTGGTTTACCTCCAAATCTCCCTGCCTCCATATCTCCATACCTCCATACACTCCTTACCATTGTCTTTCTCGGCCCAGTGAAAGCAGCTTAGAGGTTACCCAGAATTCATTTAAGCCCGAAATTGGCAGAAATCTACGCCAAGTGCCAATTAAATACACAACTGTTTGATGATGACTTTCACCGCCCCCCCACTCCCCCGATATGGCATGAGACCTATTTTATGGTCTCTCGTCAGACCATTGTTGTGTGTAATTCCAAACCGAACACAAGGATTTCGATGTTGAACCGAAACCATTGCAATGAGTTTCTGGAAAAACATTGACAGCCTCCTAAGCCTTTCGGTAATACGTTAAACATATAGGCATTAAAAGCTGAAACAGTCGGGCAGTTCTGCTCTTGGAGAAGAATTTTAAATATAGCTCTATAGTTAAATTCTTCTAAGCTTAATTGAATAAACAACTCCATGTAGCTCTATCTCTATGCTCAGCCAAATTTAAGAGACATACAAGGATTGTCGTAGTACTGAGACCTTTTTCATACTTCCGCAGATAAAAAAGAAGTTAAAAACCTTTCAGATGTTCTGAAAGGCCACATGAAATTTTAGGTAAAGAGACTACTCCGCTTATAAGACATAACATAAGACATAAGACATAACTCTCTGAACTCAATATCTCGCTTGGAACTACTAAGGTTTTCATCATTCATTAACCTTTAACCATACAAGGATTGTCGTAGTACTGAGACCTTTTCCATACTTCAGCAACATTTGCTGCCAGATAAAAAGGAAGTTAAAACCTTTCAGATGTTCTGAAAGGCCACATGAAATTCTAGACAAAGATAAATGATAAAAGACATAATCCTCTGAAATTTATATCTCGCATGGAACTATAAAAGTTTTCATCATTGATTAACTTTTTGAAAGGTTTTAGTTTTTTAGTTTCGCACAACAAAAATTGTTGAATTTTCTACTGATATATCATCTGAAACAGACACCTTCTTTGTTAGGAGCCTTGACATAAGCCCTATCTTGAAATAGAGAGTATTATTAATCGATGCCTAGGCACACATGTGATTGACTTACTACATTCTAGTTTCTTGGAAATATACCTTCCCTTGAAAGATCATGGTTTTTACTCCAGTGTTCAGAGCTTTAGTCAAATCGCCAATAATATGTCGAGAGATATAAGACATTGATAATCTTGTAGCTGTCCAGAAAACGATGGAAACGATACAATGGATTGCTCTATCCAGGCATTGGCTGTAAGTGCAAATACATAGCGATAACAGGTTGGATTATTCATCCAAAGTTTCTTTCCTTATTTAATATTTTTACTAAAATTAAACCCTGAAAAATTATGTGTATTTTATCAAAAATATCTCAAAGATATGTTATCTTGTTTAGAAGTTTTACAAAAAGTAAATGTTTCCAAATTTGTTCATTTGTTTCAGAATTAGGTTCTATTAAACTCCATTAATAAGTCTGTTAAATTTTTTTATAAAATAACACAAACAGACAAATCTTTCGCCAAAAACTGTGCCCAAAAAGCTTGGTTTATGTCGAAAAGTTGAAATTATTTAAATGTCAACTAAAGCTTGGAACAGAAGCCCCCAAATCCCCAATCCCCAAGCCTCGAGCCCCGAGCAGCGACTCCCCGTGGCAATTCGTTTGAGTTACGTTTGAGCTCATGTCTCAGTTCTCAGTGCAAACTGCAGCTGTTTCCATGGGGGAATCACTTTTGTGTACCTGATTTTCATAACAAATCTGTTAGCTGTGCTTATGCAAACCAATCAAAAATTTTCTTGCATTTTCTACATTTTCATCTTTATACTCTTTTCGAAGAAAATGGTATATTCACTTTGTCCGCAAGTATGTGATGCATGGAAAAGAAGGAAACATCGTAGACCCCCAAAAGTTACATTCAGAATGGTCACGAGGACAAGAGAAATTGATTGAGCTATGTTCTTCCCTTAGTTTTTGAACTATCCTAATGAAACTTGGCACCTAGCCTTCTTTTGTTATGTGTCAGCACATTTGTCGGAACTGGTGGAATCCATTGTCATATAGCTGCCATATGACCATAAATCGGTTTTACCCATATTTCCCATGTTTTTCAACGTGAAAGCTTACATACTTTCAAGATTCGTTATTATTTTTCGCTATTCCAAATTTTATAAGGATCGGACTTCAATATCATATCATATAGCTGCAATATAAACAAAAGTCGGTTTTTGCCCATATTTCTCATGTTTTTGAACGTATTTGATTGAAAGATTACTTACTGCCAAGATTCGTTATTATCAACCGCTCCACCGAATTTCATAAGGATCGGACTTCCATATCATATAGCTGTCATATAAACAAAAGTTGGTTTTGCTCAGATTTCCCATGTTTTCCAACATATTGGACTGAAAGCTTACATGCTCCCAAGTATTTTTATTGTTTACCGCTCTACTAAATTTCATAAGGATCGGACTTCTATATCAAATAGCTGTCATATGAACAAAAGTCGGCTTTGCCCATAAATCCCATGTTTTCCAACGTATTAGACTAAAAGTTCACATACTCCCAAATTTTTGATCTTATCTACCGTTCTATCAAATTTCATAAGGATCGGATTTCTATATCATATAGTTGCCAAAAGTCGGTTTTGCCCATATTTCTCATGTTTTCAAACGTATTGGACTGAATGTTCACACATTCCCAAGATTCGTTATTCGTTCCGCTATCTTCGAAAAGAGTATGAAATCTTCGACGATAATCGTTCCTAACTTGTTCTCATCTTCTCTTTTTCTTTGGGATGCCCCAAAAACTTTTGCAGATGATGGAGCAAACGCTGCGTAAACAGACAACGACAACTCGCAATCAAAGCGCCAGCGAAGCGCCGAGCATATCGTCTGCACTGCCAAGCGGAGATGGAACCGGAGCTGGAGCTGGAGCTGGAACTGGAGCAGTGCGTGTGGCTGGGGCCAGCAGCAGCACCACCTCCTCGTCCTCCTCGTCGACTGCATCGTCCGCCACGTGCACCGCCAAAGCCAGCAGCGTTGCCAAGCAACGTCCGCCGCCGCTCAAAACGGCCACCACAACCGTTACAACGACACTTGTCAGCAGCAGCGAGGGCGGCCAACCGCTGCCACCGGCGGCAGCGGCCGCAGCAGCGGCGGCGGCGACTTCGACAGGTGCCACATATCGTGGCGCCGCCACCCTGACAACCCCCTCAACGCCACGCATCGAGCTGAGTCGCGCCTCAAGTTCATCGCATCACGAGGAGGACAGCCGGGAGAGCAGTCCGGAGAATGTATTTGAGCAGGTAGGAAGTGTATATATATATATCCATTATATATATACATATATAGGGTATATAGCAGTTGTTGATCCCCGGGGGTTGCTATGCGGCTTAGTGGATTAGTAGCTTGGCTTTTAGAGCAGCGCCAAATGCCGTTAATATCACCTACAACCACAGCAACAACAACAACAACCACAACTACAGCAACAACATACAAGCCAAATATGCTTCGGCTTTGGTCGAACTTTTAATACCCTTGCAGTAAATTTTGTTGAAAATCAGGAAGCCGAAGCTAACTACTGTTAAAGTTACAATAGACGATTTTGAAACGTTTATAAGACTTATATATAATACTAAACTTTATGGAAATTAAAGCAGATATAATAATAAATTACATAGGAAAGTTGTTTCAACTAAAAACCGCTATTTTCAGGCAGGGAGATACCCTGTATAATACATTTTCAATACAATGCACAACAGATTGCATTATTAGATGAAGTCAGAAAATTAGTCAAGCTTCGTAAGGTATATAAAAATCACTCAATCCTGTGAACAGAACCAACTCCAATAGGCATACATTGCGTATGAGTGATTTTAAAAAGAACTTTCCCATTAAATTGTCCAATTTCTTAGATCTTACATGATTATAGCTATTATTCGATATTTTCGAACTACTTTCTACTGAACCAAATAAAACACCGAAGTTTTCACAAATGTTTCGGGATCTATACATGGTGCCGATACTTATATTTGCTCTCATGCGTGTCACGCACGAGTACATTCCATATTTCTGAACTAGTTTTTTTTTCGTATTGAACAAAATCAAAATCCGATGCATGTAAATTCGAAAAAGTTTCGGGAGCGATACATTGTCTCGATACTGATATTTAAACTTACGCGTGTCACGCACGATTACTATCACTAGATAATTTTTAGCTAGTTTTATTTCGAGTTGAATAAAATCCGACATCTGCAAATGTAAACATTTTTCGGGATCTATACAACATACATACATCGATACAGATACCGATAACTATTGAACTTATCCATAAGTTCCCAAGATACATTTTTTTTCTGTCATAGTAGAGCTAAAATTTTTGACCCAATGCTTTAATAAAACTACTGAGATTTTTAATACCAAAATGATTTTGATGGCTTTACGAAAAGTAAAGAGGATTTTGAGCTTAAGGACTAAATATATCTATTAAAATTTCCAAAAAACGTTGATGAAAGCATGCCAAAGTAAACAGGATTTTTCAGAAAAATGATTAATGAAAACAAACCCATTAGATGTTGTTAGTTAAAATGATCTTTTCATAGATATACGATCAAAATTTAATGACAAAAATGTGTATGAAGATGATGAATCGATGTGGGCCCAGATGGGGAGCCCCTGAAAAAGCTTCAAAGAAACCAAAACGATCTTAATTCAAGGGAATATATAATATT
Source organism: Phorticella flavipennis (assembly GCA_037040045.1). NCBI lineage: Eukaryota > Metazoa > Arthropoda > Insecta > Diptera > Drosophilidae > Phorticella > Phorticella flavipennis. Next base: position 52,634 of record JBANCY010000163.1, on the reverse strand, counting down.
TGGAGAAACAAATAGTCACATCAAGCCAAACCAAAATTTCAAGGACTAAAACTTATTTGCAAGCTTTATATCTAGCTTTAACCATAATAAAAGCAATATTTAAGCTTGGTATTTTCTCCAAACTTGGAATAACGTACAAAACTGCTATAAATTCATTATCTCTGAAGTCTTACTTGGATATATGTTAATCACTCAAACAAATACCAAATATTTCTGCATTCATATCAATGTCAATTAGCTGCTATAGTGCTCCGATCGGCACGTGCTATATGTGTATAATGTCTAAACCATAAAACAAATAGGTATACCAAATTTCAGTAGGTTTGCTCCGCTGAAACGTGAGTTCGCATAGGTCACTGCAAGGGTATTTGCACAGTTGGAGAGTAAATACAACATCCCATGTGACGTCGCAGTCGCAGTCGACGTTGACGTTGACGTCGCATTTAAAGAATCATTTTGTGCTAATTATTTGTACTTTGTTCTTCTTCTTTTATTTATTTATTTCTTTTACGCTCTATCTCTCTCTCTCTCTCTTTCACACACGCTCTGACTCTATCTACCTATAACTCTGTCTCTCTCTCTCTCTCTTTCTATCTGTCCGTCCTTGACACTTGCTGCGTAACGCTCTCTCTCTCTCTCTATGTCTGTCTCTATTCCACGTACAACCTATGCACACACACACACACCATACACACACACACCCACAACCGACCACGCCCACTGTTTTTTGTGTTTTTTTTGGTTTTTGGGCAACGCAATGCACAAAAATTGGCTGTTAATTTCTTTATTTTCCTTTGTCCCTTTGTTTTATCTCTCTGCCTCGCTCGCTCTCTCTGCTCTATGCTTCATCATCTCCATTGCTTTCTACTTAAACCCCAAACCCCCCCCCCCCCCACTGACCCCTTCCAAAAAAAAACTGCATGCTTTTTGCTCCCACCGCCTTTGCTACCCGCACCCCGCACCCCGCACTTCCCCGACAAAATCCCCGAAATACCCCCAACGCCCCCTATCAAAATTTTTGCTATGAAATTTTTATATGTGTGCGTGCGTATTATGCGTGTGTTGTGTGTGTGTGTGTGCGTGTGTGCGTGTATATGTGTATGGGGTGTAACGGTTGTAATCGGTTATAATCGGTTGCAACGGATATATCTACCGTGGGTCTTGAAACTAATGCTATGAAGGTCGGCACTGGCACCCTACAGGAAACCATCGGACTCGGTTTTCGGGAAGATGGCGCCTTGGAGCTACGCAGCTCCACCGAGGAGCTATACTTCATGGATCCCGAGCAAAAGAAAGAAGAACAAGAACGACAGCAGCAACAGGTGACTGAGGTAAGAACGATCAATCAATCCTACAATTTATATATATTCCACTTATAAACCTTTTTCAAATAGTTTTAAGAACTTTTCTGGGATTTCTGCGAAGAAATTTCTAAGAAATTTGAATGCTGTGTAGATAGAGTGTCTTTCTTACCTATGTCAATCCTGAGATAATCGGAGAAAACATATTTTTTAGTCTCATGAAATGCATAGTGATTACGAGCTTCTCTTTGGATAAACCAGTATCTGATCAAAAACAAGATCCTATCCAAGTTTGAAATAATGTCAACGGTTTCACTCACCCGAAATGAAAAATTTAACCACTGAAATATTGGAAGTTGTAACAAATTTTCTAATATTCTTTATTCAAATTGATTTTTCCTTCAGTCATCTTATAAAAAATATTGGAATATTCCGGTTTCGATAAATACCGGACACAATGATGGAATATCGGTGCCAACATCGATCATCTCTCCTAAGTAATCTCTCGTATGTCTACCCCTCAGTTTTTAAGCTACAGTAAAGAAACTTCTTTTCTGAAGACGCTGTATATTTTTCGGAACCTGACGAATCGTACAATGCAGCAGTTAGTTGACCTTATGTTCCATATTTTCCAATATATCACTTTAAAATTTCACGCATACTTAAAATCTCCATGCAACTAAAGTCGTGTTTGCCCATATTTCCCAAATTTACCAAGATATTAGATTGAAATTTCGAACACATATGATATATTATCATTATGTATCCCTAAGCTTAATTTCATAAAGACTTACTACATATTATTATATAGTATAGTATCATCAAATCGTCTTAAAAGGAATGACATCTTCAACTTGCAGAAGATAATCGTTTCTTTCTTATTTTTACTTGAAAATTTCATCTCCACAAAGACATGAAATTTGATTGATACATCAGCATTTTTTCCCCAATGATTTATGAGGATTTTTTCAGCTGAAGATTATCAAGACTGAAATTGACTCAATTGACTCGTTCCGACTGTTCCCATGGAAATATAATGTTAATGTTGTCGTCCTAAAAAATTGATTTTGGGTAGAGTGCGTAGCACCCACCTCAACCCACACGAGGCAGAAGAAACAACTCTATTATTACATATATATATAATAAAAGGTTAAAGGATAAAGAAATAAATCCATTATTTGTTATTAGATTAATTTTTGGGCGTTGTAAGACCTAAAATTTTGATAAACTTATGATTGCGTGAGGAGAGTGTGGGGCAGCTGAGCGAAAAAGCTAAACCATTATTCATATGTCAAAATTCTCAATTATTGGTAAAAACAATTATTATTAAAATTGTAGGAATTATACAAATATGTGGTTATATTATTAGAATGCTGTCTATTCAGCTATATGATTTATAAGGAAATATTAGCTTTTTGACTTTCTGATTTGACAAAAATGACTGAATTGAATTTAGTCAAAAAAAGGTTCAAATTTTATTCCGAAAATGTACAATCTAATAACTATCTTGGACCGAGCGAAACCTTAAATACTTCTGACTTTAATGCAGAAATAAAATTTAGTTCAATATGAACATTTTAAGGTATTCCAGAACCAGATAGAATAAAATTTGACAAAGTTGTGACTGGAGTAAGTCCGATTTCATAAAACTTCAAATATCTCGGAAATAACAATTTTTCCCGAAAATGAGATTTTGATACAGAATTCAACTTTGATTCAATCCACTAATTTTGAGGTATTCCGGAAAAATATGGAATAAATTTGACAAAGTTGAGGCTGGAGGAAGTTAGATTTCAATGAGATTTGGATACAGAATTCAACTTTGATTCAATCCAAATATTTTCCTGATTCAGACGGGACCAAATTTTACAAAGTTGTGGCTGGAGGTAGTCAGATTACACAAAACCTGCAAAACGCATCTAAACTTTCTACCCGATTTCACAAAGATCGACCCTTATATACCAAAGTTATGCATCATAAAATAGGTCTACACCTCTGACTTTTATGAAAAGCGTTGAAGTTACCCGGAGATTCGAATCGTCGTTTGATTTTGAATCAAATATATCATTGTCTATATTCTGCCCCAACTTCGAAACTAACAGACTACTGAGCCACCTGATTTTTATTAACTTTCAAACATCCCAAACGAGATCGATTTGCAAATAAAAGTCAAGATCTTGTAGAGTCCCCGGCAGTTCCAGCTGCTTTTCGAGCTAAACTTAATGTGGCAAGGTGAAGGCAAAGTTGAATTAATAATTTTAAAGATGAACTGGAAAAAAGCAAAGCTCAGGAAAGCAAAGTGAAACTGTCCAACTATCCAACGGGGCCCCCCGTGAAGAGTCAGTCGCAGGGCACAACGAGTCCGGATCCGGGTCCGGGTCCGGGTCCTGCTTGACTTGGCTGTGGCTCACCTGGCGAGCACCTGCAAATGCAATCTAAATAAACGACAACAACAACAGCAACCACAACAACAAAACTTCAGAATGTCAGCTGACAAGTGCTGTGACAACTCAGGGCCAATGTGTGCGTTCGCGCCCCGAGCACGACTAGCAGTTACCCTGTAATAATGAGGTTTGAACCATTTGAGAGCGAGCTAGAAACTAGTGGACGACTTTAGACCTTTTGAGGCTGCAGATGAAAATTAGATTTAGATAGACGTCAGGATACCATAGGTTATGCTGGGTTTGTGATAGAAGATTTGAGGATGTATGATGGATTTTACCTATATAGGGATAAGTAATTTTGAAACAGATTTTTTTCTTTCAAATGTTGAAATGAATCTCCTATACAGGAAGGAGTGCATGTGAAACAGGTTTGTTCCCATCCAAATCTCAATATGATATGAGGGTTCTATCCTTAGGGGCCGCCAAACAAGAGCTGTGGGTTCGAGTCCCGCTCATGTCAACAGGCATGACCCTCCTAGAAAAACTAGGTTGTGGCGTAGGACTTGAAATCCTCCCACCTAAAAAATGTTCTTCAGTGAAGGAAGCAGTAATAAACCAAAATAGTGCTTCAGGCTTTGACCCGATAGGGTTGTTCTAGCCATATAATAATAATAGTTCTATGCTTGGTGTTGCCAACTGTCGAAACGCCATGAAGGACGATGCTTCAGGCTGTGATCCGATATGTGATAATATAATGATTCCTCTATATCTAACCTATATCTGAATATAATCTCTACCGCCATCAAAACAAAAATTCATCCTGAGCCAAGCGTCTTTTTCTCCATTTTGATTAAATTTTTACTTTTCCTAAGGTCCTGACAGTTGAACCGAGAGACTGACAGCTAGTCTGATGGACACGGCCAAATTAATCTAGGATTGGACAATGCTCTTCCTTCTAAGTATCGTCCCTCCAACTGCCTGCCAGTTTCTATGTACGTCTGTCCCCCTACTGTTTGTGCCGCACATTTCGCAACATTTGTCGGTTTTTCCTTAGCAGTACTTAAGTTTAGGATCCTATTGGCATGACATTTTGTATATATTTAAATTTCCTTTCCAAAAATAGTTGGAAAATATATAGGTCCTTAGCTGTACCATAAACTATTACCCATTTAGGTAAATTGCGTTACCATCTTGATGCACCCCTTCGTTTTCAGTTAAACTGTGCTTTAGAACGACTTGTTCCCAAATACCAAAGTTTTAAATCCAATTCGCATTAGATTTGTTCCCTAATTTAAAATTTCCTACCTTAAAAACCATTAGCCGCAGAGCTCCTTGGCGGTGAAACAACCTTATGTTTTCAGTTAAAATTGTACCGGGACCTGGAGACTTTGAGCTCTATCTCGTGTTAAGATCAAAAAATATAGACGTCAAAGTCTCCAGAATCCCGAACATGGTTGCTCCCAGACAACTCTGCCTATGCCACAATGAGGTCGGTACAGAAGCACAGCAGATGATCCAGGGTCTCAGCTCCCCTATACTCCAAGACCCTCCTATACTTTTTGAGTCCAAGTTTTCTCTTTGCGTTGTCCCCGCGCATACAGCATAAGTTTGCCTTATGCGTAAGACATTTTTGGTAAACCTAAGATTCTGTCTTACTTCTTAGAAGAGCATAAGGTAAAACGGAATATGTACGGTGAGAATTTCAACTCGATATAGATATAGAAATGTATAATAAGTGGGTAAGGATTAGCTTCAGCTTGTCATAGCTCCCTAAGTCACTGCACAAGAGCTCTACCTAATGGACCAGCACAAAAATAAGCAACTTAACCGGTTGTCAACTGCTGCGCGTTAAATTAAATTGGGCATATTGTCGATATTTATGAGTCAATCGTTTTGAAATTCAGTAGATTTATCGATAATAATGAAATATAGCAATGTGAATCATTTAAAGGCAATAGCCCTAGAAATGAAAGAAAGAGGAGCTGAATCAACTTTGTATTATATGATATAGTGTTCCAAAACGGCTTAAGAAGCTGCAAATACGTAAAATTTCCATATGAGAGCTCAAAATCTAAGAGATTAACTGTCATATATACAGACAGATGGACAGACAGACTTACGGAAAACAAATATGGCCCAAAATAGGTAGTTTTTCCTCTTGAACATGCTAGAGGCGTTTATGCCTCTTTCTTCTATGCCTTACTAAGCCCAGCGCAAAATAAATATATTTCATTTCTTCGAGAAGGCTATAAATATCTAAGCTGTAGCTAGTCCCAGCGGTAGTATCATAATTCCAATAGATTCAAAAAAAAAATTACGACAAAAGCTGACCGCCTTCGAGTTGTAAATATTCCAACTTAAATTGACTTTTCCTGTCAAAGAAATGCAATACAAGACTCTTAGTGCTTTAACGACTAAAGAGAGAAGAACACACCGTCAAAGAAGAAGAAGAAGAAAGAGAAGAAGAAGAAGAAGAAAGAGAAGAAGAAGAAGAAGGAGAAAAAGAAGAGGAAAATCAGCGCATTGATTTGGTTGTCTTTTCAGGCAGAAAAACACGGCAAAACGCCTCGACGACTTGCGACGACTCGAGGTAAATAACAAAATATTTTCCTGCCAGTCAAACTTTGTATGCGACCCGAGACTTGGCCTCTATTTAAAGTACTTGATAAGTGAAAAGTGAGGTAAAAGTTTTGCCCAACTGCCAGAGGGACAGGCGGAGGGACCAGCAGAGGGACAGGCGCTTGAGGGCGTGGCAGCAAAAGTGTAACCAGGCGGAAAAGGGAAAGGAACAGCAGCCAATTGGCAGCGAGAGGTTTATTAATTGAAATATCAACAAAGTGGCAACCCTGGCAACACCCAAAAAGCGAACTTCTGTTCATACTCTTTTCGAAGAAAATGGTATATTCAGTTTGTCCGAAAGTATGTAATGCATGGAAAGGAAGGAAACGTCGTAGACCCGCAAAAGTTACATTCGGACCAAAGAAATCGATTGAGCCATGTCCGTCCCTCTTAGGGGCCGCGGTGGTCCAGTGGATAGCACACTGTCCCGCCAAGCAAGAGGTGCGAGATTCGAGTCCCGCTCATGCCATTGGGCATGACCCTCCCAGAAAAGCTAGGTTGTGGCGTAGGATTTGAAATCCACATAGAGGAAAATAGGGCTTTAGGTTTTGAACCGAAATGCTTGTCATTGCCATATAATAATAATAATGTCCATCCTCCATCAGTTTTTGAGTTATCCGAATGAAAATTTGCATTTGGCCTTCTTTTCTTATGCGTCATCACATTTGTATGAACCGGTCGGTTAGGACTACTATAGCATACATCTGCCCTATAACCATAAATCAGTTTTGCCCATATTTTTCATGGTTCTCAATTTATTGGACTGAAAGCTTTCATACATTCGTTTTTGTCTATTGCTCCACCTAATTTCAAAAGCATCGGATTTCTATATCGTATAGCTGCCATATAACCATAAATCGGTCTAGCCCATGTTTCCCTTGTTTCAGAACTTATTCGACTGAGAGCTGACATGCTCTAAAAATTCATTATTATCTACCGTGTTATCAAATTTCATAAGGATCGGACTACTATAACATATAGCTGCCATATAACCAAAAGTCAATTTTGCCCATAATTCCCATGTTTTCCAACGTATTGGACTGAAGGCTTACACACTTCGAATTTTCATTATTATCTACTGCTCCACTTAATTTTATAAGGATCGGACATCTACATCATATAGCTGCCATATAACCAAAAGTAGGTTTTTGCCTTTATTTCCCATGTTTTTCAACGTATTGGACTGAAAGCTTACATACTCCCAAGATTCGTTCTTGTCTAACTCTTCACCAAATTTCATAAGGATCGGACTTCTATATCATATGGTTGCCATATAACCAAAAGACGATTTTGCCCATATTCCTCATGTTTTCAAAGGTATTTGACTGAAAGTTCACATACTTCTAGGACTCGTTATTATCTACGGCTATCTTCGAGAAGAGTATGAAATCTTCGTCCTGCCGAATACAATCGTTCCTAACTTGTTTTGTTGTTCCTGACGAGTTTCGTGTTCAATTTTGCGCTTACAAATAATCAAAACAAAATGTTTGCCAACTGCCGGCAAAAACTTATTAATGAAAGCTGTCGCCCGGCAATTGTCACCTGCCCGCTGCCCTCCTGTCTGCAAACAGGGAGGAACTCTCCTCCCGGATAAAGTATCCAAAGTTTTTCTGCTGCTCTTCGGTTCTCGGCTTTCTTTTACCATTGACAGGCGTTTGAAGTTGGTTACCAACGGTAAACGAGAAGCTTAATGCGCCCAACCAACGGGCGAACAAAGTAATTGAAAGGCGCCCAGGGGGGACCCGGAGGCCCAAAGGGAAGGAAACACACGTCGGGACAAGACAGGCTGTAATGCAATACCAGTCGACACGTGGCGAGGGGCGAGGGGCGAGCGGCGAGCGGTGACTAGTAGGAGACGCCATTTGCTTCCTTTCTTTTCTTCCATTTTTTTTGGCAGCCCATTGTCAATGGCCGACGTGGCAGACATCTTTAGATATAGACGAGAATCAGCTGTAAAAGGATTCATTAAAAGTGGCATCAGTTGAAGGCTAGGGGAATTGGGATGTCCGCCGTAGAGCACTTAGGCTCGAGTGCGGGGTTGGAAATATGAACTGAAAATCAAGAACCTATTCGAAATGGATTCAGGGTTTTGTCTGCTGAAAAGCGTAGATCTATTGACGTCCAAAATAGCAACATGTAAGAGCTGATAGAGGTCAGGTTGTGTTCGCAGTTCCTTAAGATCCTTGGGGTTACCATTGTTTGTTCAGTTTAAAATCTTTATAGAGAACATAACTAGGTCTATAACCAAGATAGAGGTCAAAGACTAAAAGGTCCCGAACATGATCTTTCCCAGCTGCCTCTTGTGTCACAAGACTTTCCTCGAACTTCCTCAACCGTCATGTACTTTCCATTACCTTTCTGGACCTTGCACATTCTAGGGCCTTCCTGTACCTTTTTTCTACATTCCCTGGATGTTCTGGCCCTTCCTGTACCTTCCTAAACCTACATGTACTTTCCATTACCTTCCTGTACCTTCTTGTACATTCCCGAGCGGTCATGTGCCTTCCTGCACCTTCCTGCACCTTCCTGCACCTTCCTTCACGATCCTGTTCCTTCCTCAACCATTCTGAACCTATACACTATACTCGGGCAATGCAAAGCTTAGCCTTGACTCTTGATATAAATATTCAGTTTTCGCTTTTTAGAGTGGATGCCTCCGTGGATTAACTCAATGAGTTCCTGCACTTGACTTGTTGTTGGACAACCACTTTTTTAACCCTCTAAATGTGACCAATTTCTTTTTGGCAATTCCCTTGACAATTACTCATCTCACACCCTTGTCTTATTTCTCCTAGTTTCATAACTAGTTTCCATCTTGACAGACTTGCCTTGTATAGACTGTCAAAAAAGAATGCTCTGAAAATGGATGTAGCATACTGTATAACCATATTCCATATAGTTCTCAACTTGGATTTGTCTAATATATATATATTTATTTGTTAAAATTCCCCACTTGATGTGTTTGTTATGACGGGTGTGTGAGTTGAGTTCCATGTTTTAACAGGCAGCTTTACAATATGGTAAAGAACAGAGCAGTAATATTCCTAAGTTTTGGAAGATTTGTCACTAATTGAGTTAGTTTTACAGCGCTATTTGAAAGACTATAAGATCTGGAGGCAAGAGATTTTGGTATGTATTCTTTGTACACTATACGATTGGGCGAAGGAAGTTTTCTTTGTTTTTACAGGGTATGAAGCATGCTTTTGTTCTACGTCAGGCCAAATACCCTTATACCCTTTCTTCTACGCTCCAACTGACTCTCTCTCTCTCTCTCCCACTCTTTCTCTCTTTGTCTCTGTGTGTTTTTGCCTCTTTCACACTTTGCCAAAACTAGCAATAATTCAAGTTCATCTGCATGTTTTTTTTATGTCCTATTTGGTGTCTACCCTCTAGACCCCTCTCTGTCTCTATATATGTATCTCCCTCTTGCTGTGCTTTGTCCCCCACTCCCCCCACTATCTCTTTGATTGACAGCCGCGTCGGGGCATGGAGCTGTTGCAGCAATTGACATGCCATTGACTGAGAGCCTCAGATTGGCTTTTGGTTAGTTTAGGTTCTGATGGGGTTTTCCTGTCTGGTTTTTCCCCCAATTTCAATTTTCCCATTTTTCATTTTGTTCTGTGTGTTTTTTTTTATGGTTTGAGGTCCTTGAGTTTCCGCTTGTGTGCGGCATTTCGAGTGACAATTGTCATAGTCGAGTTGTCCTTACGATTTGCTTAGTTAAGCATTCCCTGGGCCAGCCCCTGGAACCTACTCTGCTTCTTCTTCCACTGCATCATCTTTTCTAATAGTTTTCCCATTCTTTGCCAGGCCAAACGCTCCTCACCGCACATCTTTAAATTCGATGACCATCAAAGCTATTTGCAACAACATCAACGCAAGGATAGCGCCAGTTCCGAGGTTGCCGCTCTCCTCTGCATCTCCGGACGCACCAGTCGCATCTCCAGTGTGGGCAGTCAGGGCTCTGCCGTCAGCCGGCTCTCTGCCGTCTCCTGTGTGTCGCGTTCCCCCTCACCGCATCGCATGTTGCTAGAGACTTCATTCTGTGGCCCCAAGCCGGTGGAAGGTGGTGCCGATGGCGCTGTCAGTGGTGCTAGCAACGCCTCCACTGCGCCCAGCTCGGCGCAGAGCCTGGGTGAGGCCACGTTGGCCGTGGAGCAGCTGTTGCTGGCACGCACAAAACATGATCCCACCCAGGTGGTGCTAGCCGAGGGCATACAGCTGCAGCCGCAGCAGCTGTCGGAGCCCACAGCAACAACCACAACGACTACCGGACGCAAGGCCAAGCCCACCACGCTGGCCAATGGTGAGCGCAAAGCCCACGCCAGCAGCAGCACCGCCGGCACCACCAGCAGCACCTTGGGCCAAACCAAGTCCAGCCTGGGCATGGGCGCACAGCGTCGCAGCACCAAGAGTCCCGGTCAAATGGTCATCGGTAAAACACCCAGCGGCACGGAGTATATACGCATCAATCTGCGTCCGGATCACATGTACAGCGACAAGGGCATTGCCGCCAACGAGCGTGTGGTGGAGGCGCCCAATCAGCTGACGCCCGTCTATTCCAAGAGCTCTCAGGCGGCCAGCCATGCCAAGCCGCCGCCGGCATCACTCAGTCTGCAGGGCGCCGTACGGGATGAGCATCGTTTGACGCCCACAGCCAGTCCCAAGCCCTCCAGACATGCCATGCGCCTGGCCAGTCGTTCACCTTCGCCGGCCACCACAGCTGCCGCTGGTGGTGCACCCGTTTCCCGCAAAAGCTCCTTTAGCTCGCTGTTTCGCCTGGGCAAAGATTCGCCGGATTCGCCACGTGAAACCTCACGTTCGCGCAGCAAGAGCAAAGAACGCTCCGGCGCCCAGGCGAGTGGCTCCCAGAATGTTACGCCCAGCAAACAGAAGTCGGTGTTGGCTATTTTCAAGCCGGGCAAGCGGGGCAGCAGCGCCGGCACCGATGGCACAAAAAGCTCGAAGAGCTCCTCGCCCATCGATAGCATGGAACCGCCGCCACCACCACCGCCCGCGCCCGGCGGCAGTGGCGGACGACGCACACCCGTGCCCGGTTCGCGTCCAAACAGCCGACTACGTTATTACGACGAGCCCGTCGAAGGTTATATACACATTCCGCTGCACACGCCGCCCGAGGAGCGTGAGGCACGCACCCTGCTCCAGGGCATACAACAGCTGGTGGCGGCACCTTCACCGCCGCCCGTGACCAGCTGCAGCAGCAGCTACTACACCACCAGCAGCCACACAACGCTGCCCGCGCCCGCCGGTGCCGGTGCGCCCATTACAGCCAGCCAATTGGCCGCCGCGGCGGCTGCACTGCGTCCGGTGGCACAACGCAAGCCGAGCAACGGCCAGCAGCAGACACGAACGGATTTGGATGCCATACAAACATTGCCGGCACAAGAGGATTTGGACAAGGAACGTGGTCACCCGTGGAGCATGGAACGTCAGCAGTCCGTCAGCGCCGTTGTCAGCGCACGTGCTGCCAATCTGGCGCAGGCACGCGGCGAGAATGGGCTGTCGGAGGCCATAATGCAACGCCTGCCCTCTGTGGACAGCAATCAGAGCGCCTGTGAGCCGCGTCTGGTGCAAACGGTGGCCACTGTCAATGCGCCCGTGGAGGATCCGGTGGCCAAGGAACGGCGGCGTCTACTGTTTGCCACGCGCCTAGGCTCGGGCAGTCAGGAGCAAATCTTCTCCACACAATTTAGCATTTCGAAGACGGAGAGTCAATCCAGTCAGCTGTCGGAGCAGGTGCAGCCAGCGGATTCGGGTTCCACGGCATCGGATGTGACCACAGATGGACTGCAGCGTCAGGGCACAGTCATTCGACGCAGCGCAGAGGCAACGCCCTCGGGCACCGTGGTCATGTCCAGTTCGGAGGAGGAACAGACACCGGCTCCGGCTGTGGTTAGCAGCGCTGTGGTTATGCGTTCCAAGCACAAATCTTGCTCCAACTCGGAGGAGGAAACAGTTGGAGCCGCTGGAGGGCCACCAGCACCAGCAGCTGCAGCTGATGTGCGTCATTCGCGTTACTTGGAGAACTTTGATGTACGAAAGAAATACCATGAAAATGTGGCTGGAGCTGCTGCTGCAGTTGCTCCAACTGGCACCGTGCCACGCAAGCCAAAGCGTCAGAGTGTGTCGGAAAAGCAGCGTAAGTAGTTGACTTACAAAGCCCCGAGACCCGATCCAAATCTAAAATCTTTCCCTCACTCCAGCTACTCCGAGCAGCCAACCCACACCCACAACGCCAGCCACGCCCACAACACACTTGCAAGCGCCCAGAAAAATAGTTAAGCCTGTGCCGCTCTCGGAGCCAGTACAGCCCGTAGCCGTAACAGAACCGGAGACGCTCAGCCCACCACCCGATACGGAACAACATTCTACAGACGAACACGATCCCATTGAGTCCTCCGAGAGTGAACGCGACTCAGACATGGCCGGCAATTCATCCGTAGCCACCGCTGTGCCCATGGGTCGGAGCGATCGTCATCATTTTCCGCGCAATGTTTGCCTCATCTCGGAGTTTGAAAGCACCGGGCTTGTGTCCCAAGAGTCCTTCGAGGATGAACTGCCCTATGTACCCACAACGCTGCCCGAGGAGCGTCCACAGGGTGTGCCCATATTGCCCATGAAGGAGCGCGCCAACATGGAGCTCAAAACATGCCCACTGGATCGTCCACGCTCCACAACACCGCTGAATCCCTCGCATCTGGAGGAATACTGCACGGGCATTATGACGCCACAGGAGACACCCGGCGAGCTGGAGGGCAGCACCGGCAGCATAGCTGGTCCTGTGCGTGGCGAGAAGCTGCGCATCAGTTTGCCGCGCAAGGATTCCTTCGTCAAGGACAAGGCGCCAAGCACAAAGTCACCGCGTCGCATCTCCAATGTCAGCGGCAAGTCATGGTTTGAGTTTGCCGAGGAAGGGTTGCGTGCCAACAATCTGGAGCGCAAGGACTCCAGCAAGCAGCTGTTACCAGCAGCTCCTGCCATACCACCACCACCACCACCAGCTGCTGCCCCCGCCCAGACGCCAACCAGTTTGGAGGAGCCCAAGCCCAAGGCTTCCACGCAGCGCAAACTCTCCGGCCATTGGATCGATTTCGAGAACATTCCGGAGAAGCGCAAACCCGCCAAGCGCATCACCACCCTGCCCAAGGAGACAATAACCAGTAGCACCACCACCACCGCATCCACCTGCGCCAGTGCACACCGCAACGCAACCCAACCACATGCACACCACAGTCACGCCCACGGACATGGACACGCCCATCATCAGACGCAACAACAGCAGCAGCAGCAGCAGCAGCACCAGGGGCGTCACGATGGCTCCAGCGATAAGTTGCACTACAACTACGTCAAGCCCGAGGATTGCCAGTGCGAGTGCCACGAGGCGGAGCGCGGCGAATCCTCGACCCAGTCCACCACGGACAGGGACAAGGACAACAGCACTGGAACTGGCACTGGCACTGGCACAGGAACGGGCACAGGCAGCGATTCCCTGGCCTCAGTGGATGTGGAATTGTTGCAGCAGGGCGAGGATATGTTGCCGCTGCTCGAACCGGAAGTACAGGCGGAGACCAGGTAGAGGGCTTGAGCATGTTTCATGGAGGCGCAGAACTATTTGTCCTGACTGAAAACCTCCTGGAGCAACTGCATCTTGTTTTGATATTTCAAGAAACTCATTAAATGGCTTATTTAAAACAAATTTTTATGATTTGCATTTTGTTTTATGAAAAAATCAAGTCGATCTATCATATTAGTCCGTCTGTGCGTCCGACAGTTTCAAGATGTCTATCTCAGGAACTACAAGAGCTAGAGACTGCAAATTTGGTATGCTTAATCATACAGACCTTAAGTAGAACAAGCTTATTTGCAATTTCATCGGTCACGTCACGTGCGCCCAATAAACGATAAGCTCTATTTTCAATGGCCATAACTTTGGCATTTGTAAATCTATTGTCTTTAAAATTGGTATAGAGCTTCATGTATATAACTTCCAGAATTTGGTGCACTAAAATTTTAATACACTGCTCTAATACTCCCGTAAACTGATAACATATATAACAGCCACAATTAACAAGCTATAGTTACAAAATTTGGTATATGGGTCCATATAGGATCTATAAGAAGAATGCCATCAGAATTTTTTTCATTCTAACATAATCTCTCAATAACTTAATAATAGTACATAAATTCAACAGTTCCTAAGATTATGAAACTTGGTATGTAGGTGCGTATAGAATCTATAAGTAAAGTGGCATCAACAAATTTTTCATTTTAATATGATATCTCGAAAATTTAATAACAGTTTATAAAGTCTTCAGTTTTTAACATTATAATTTGATTTTAAGTTTGTACATTTATGACTATATCTTGAAGTTATGTGGAAAATTTCAGTTCAATACAATCATAGAGAAAAGATTTATTTGCTTTAAAAGGCATCAAATTCCCTAAAATCTCCTGTTCTTTACGCTCTACAGAGTCTTCGCGGAGGAACCGCTGTTACCACCGCCGCGTGGCAGTAATAAAAACGTCGGCTCTAAGGTAAGTACCAGAAATTAATCTATCGCATTCGCTCAATTGTGTCTTATTCTATATCTTTGATTTTCTTCTCTTCAGTTGGACGATTTTCCACGTCGCGATGCTGCAGCCAGTTCAAGAAATCGTAAATTTCCCGATAAAAAGTAAACGCAATATTATGCTCGAACACAACTTATATGGTATGATATGATATGATATGGTATTTTTTTCAAAACTCTTGCATCTTCAGGGTAGCTAAAGAAACACTCACTCTCACTCTCTCTATAAGAAATAAAGCTAAAGGCCAAAAGGAAAATATGAAAAAATAATGCAAAATAAAATCCAATTTAAAAGATACTTTGGCCAATATCCTTAATATGTGTACCTCAAGCAGTGCGGTTGTTATATAAGCAGTTAAATAAATAACAGTTAAATTATATTTCGCATTATCTCGAAAAATTTCACATAGTTATCTCCTTTCGATTCGATTTAGCTAAAAATAATTATGAACTCTCTCATATGGCATATAGGTTAACTTTTTGATAGCAACAATTAATGCATATAACTCTACATAATATATATATACATATACATATACTACATATAGAGAACGACTCTTTAAGAATCCCAAAATACTCCCGTTCCCAACCCACTCACCTATTCTATATAGTATATAAAGATTATGCTTAGGCTATATTATGTTGAAAAACCCAAGTGCAACTGCTTTTCTGAGGCATTTCTATGTGATCTCTCAAGCGAAATGAATAAAAAACATATTTTTTTTTGATTTCCTAAGTACGTAATACTCAACTGGTATCTGGTATCTGTTGTAACTGTAACTATATATATATATAGCTCTATAATTGTTCAGATCTTAACTTTAAGTCACATTGTGTGTAGTTTGTTAAAGGAAATAATGTAGCTCAGAAAGTAACCTAAAGCTAAACCTAATCCAAATCCAAATCCGAATCGGTACATGTTAAAGCTCAACAAAAAATTGAAAAGAGGCGTGGTGGGTGTGGCTGTCTCTATCTCTCTATCTCAACCACGCTATATATATACACCTATATATATATATCGTAAACTCTATATTTAAACAAGTCTAAAGACTGACAACTCTTAAGCTGGCCTAGCACCCACCAATATATTAACAACAATTATTTAGCCTGGCAACCCTGAAAGCCTTTAGAACACCTTATAATATATAATATATATTAAATATATCCTAACCTTATGTAACTAGCTTGAAATTTTTGTATTATATTATTAGTATGTTAAATAGCCAACAAAACTGCCAGCATTATGTTCCCCCCATACGCTTGCAGGACATGATAACATTCAATTCCGTCAACTGTCTCTATGAACTAAGCAACCCGTTTAGCTAGTTTGCTGAAATTTGGTAAAGCTGATTTTTAACTCATCTACTGTCATATCTATGAAAATGAATCAAATCGGTGGACAACTACGAGAGATATGGTATAGATATGTTTTTCTTTAATCTAAACAACTTTTATATTTCTACCTAAAAGAAAATCAAACCTTAAATATCTTTATTTAGTATGATTTTTTTCATAATGGTACACTTGCTACACCTTATCATAGCACATAGTACATATGTCTAAACCAAGCCAATCCATTGACTATATCCTATAGCTTCCAGAATATGTTCTTTGAAAATGTATGTTTTTATATGAAAAATTGTTGTCCAAATTTGAATCAATATGTTTTGTATGATTTTGCTACAGTTTTATATAAATTCCAATGCCTAATTGAGTCAACAACCTGTAGGAACTAAGCAACCCGAGCAGCTATGTTGCTGAAATTAGGTATAGCCGCTGTTTTTACTATACAATAACCATATGCCAATTTGGATTAAAATCGGTTAGCTATATCTATTAAACTAGCTGACTATTTGTAATGATATTCTGAATATGCACAGATCTCTTGTTCAAATGTTACAGACATGCTTAAAAATATTATATCCATTATTAAATTATATTATATCAAATATGAAACAGATCAGTAGTCTATAGATTCTTTATTCAATTCAATTTTGGTAGATACAAATTTTTAGTATTGGAAAATTTATAGATTTAGTTTTTTTTTTATACTTCTGGTAAATTTGAATCAATTGGGTTGATAATATCTTAGGTATCTTATATATGGCATTGGTTATAAATTAAATTTTATTAAATGGAACTACTTCATTCTTGAAGATATATCGACCAAATTTAACACATTGAAATTTCAGTATGTTTTAAAGGGTTATAGAAAATGTTCAGCCAAATCAGTTGATTAAATCTTTAACCATAGTTGTCATCGGCTTAAAATGTATATCTTAATTGGAATAACTTAGTTTTTAAGTAAGTTATTAAGAGCAAAATTGGTTAATAGGAATTATGATATATCTTATATCCATCTTTAAAATTTAAATAATATCGATTAACAAGATAGGTCCATAGGTTTCTATGGTAATAACTTCCTAATTAATGGAGCTTTTTTAAGCATGCTTGGTGTACACAAATTTTAGTATATTTTATATACTACTGACAAATTGGCAGCAAATCAGTTGGCTATAACCCTTGAAATATTTAGTTCTTAACCCCAAAAATACAAAATATTATAAAAAAGTTTTGATAAAATTAACTCAAAAATTTAATCAATTTTTATAAACACCTCAATTATAGCTTAGTCCCATCTACTATAACTGCAAGCGTATTAAAACTTCGGCTAAACTAACGAAGATCATAATTTATTAATGATAGTTTTATATAGATTAAAAATTTTAAGCGTACATTTCCAGTTTTATGTAGATATTTACTTTAATAGCTTCTACTTTAACTTACAAATTTTAAGATATTTTCTAACGGCAGTATAGAATTATTTCCTTAGCCCAACTACCGAAACACTACCCAAAAATCTCTCCCTATCTCTGGCCTGATGAATATCATAAAAAACCCATAAGTCATAGCTTCAATCATAATATGCTTATGATGATTATCAAAAAAAAAAAATATATATATATATACTTATATGGAAACTCACAAGCAAATGCAATGAAATAAAAAAAGGAGTTGAAGAATAGCGAAAAAAATAGAGGAAAAAATCGGAAAAAATCTGAACAAATCGGAAAAAATCTTTAGCTAGTGTTTAAAATAAAATAATAAAGAAAATTGATTGATATTAGCGCAACGGACATTCATTTAATTGAAGAAAAATATATAAAATATGCATAAAACTATATAAAATAATAATATATAATAATAAACTAGGTAAATTATACAAAAATAAAAAAAATAAATCAATAAACATTTTGTTTATTATAATATAACAATAAATAAGGAAAAAGGTCTCGGAACTTGACATTTTTTTTTTATTTGGCACTAAAAACTCAACTAAATACAATATTTGTATTCATCTTATGACCCAGGGTGTATGTGTGTGTGACTGAGTGCGTGAGTGTGTGCAATCCTTGCTGAAAATCTGCCTACTTATCCGGGTTGACCTATGTGAACTCAGCTTCTATTATAGCGATCTTCATGAAACTTGGTACAGCTGCTAGTATATAGATATAGCTCAAACATATATGCAAATCAAGCTGGTTGGAAGAGTATATCGGAAGAAACTAATCAAAAATCCATTTTCAGTGCTTTTCAGAGATTTGTTAAGATTTGAAACATTCTATCATATAGCCATAAAAAATGCAACCAAAACTATCATAGGGCAAATGTTTGGAAAGATCCCCATGAAATAACATTTTTGTGATTATAAAATGTAATTTAGAAGTCTATGTCTATATCATTTGTATTGTTCAGAAATTTTCTTACATGCTGACCAAATATTAAGGTCAGGACAGTTAAAAGTTTTCACAACGATGGGAAATCAAATTCTCCTAAATGAATTTCTATAACAACTAATAAATAGTGAGCGAAAGTTGATAAGACCGCACCAATTCCGTGGGACCTACTGAATTTCGCTCAATTTAGCTCAAGAGCTGTTCTATGAAATAGTCGCAAAGTTACAAAGTTATGTTTTAGAGCTATTTATCAATTGTTGTAGATATTGATATTTCGGGACCCAAAAAATTTATGAAAAATATGATATAATTTCAAGTCTACAAGCTTTACACTATCTCCAGGAAACCGGAAAGTTAAGCTTAAAATTTGAACATTTTCAAAAACAATTATATGAAAAGCAAATAGAAAAAATAAAATCAGTTGATTTTGAAAAAGTTTTTATATCCTATAAAGAGCGTACGAGGATATAATCTGCTTGGAAGGCGGATGATACTATTTCCGACCCAATTAAGAATATATCTGTTCTTAATCACGATCAGTAGTCGAACGGGTTGTTCTTAAAGACTTTAATTGATATCGATGCATAAAAACTGCAATTTGTACGAAAACTCCTTTATATTAAATATACATATATAAATAAAAGCTATAAACCTATTCCAAAAATTTCATAACGATCCAACGTGAACTTTGCAAGATATTGAGGAATTAATTTTATAAACTAGAAGCAGAGTATTTGACAGTCGCTTTCTAACTAGTTTTTTCTAAGGCAACTTTCAGCAAGGTTCTTGAAATTATGGCAAGCCATAGTTAGCTCTACTTTGGTAAAAAAAAAACAAATTTTTTTTGTAGTCAGACCCAAAAAAACAAAAAACTGAAAAAATGAAAAAAAAAGCACAAAATGCACTTGAAGAAAAAAAATAAAATATTATGAAAATGATTAAAATGTTACAAATTTGTACAATAATTTGAGCCATATAAACATACATATATATACTATATACAATATATTATATGGTATGATATGTGGCATATGGCATATATGGTATATCCTTAAATCTTATATAGAAAACTTTCGAATTTTTCGATTTTTCATTTAGTTTTCGGAATCAAGTTCAAAATGCTTCACATGTTTATACACAATTAGTATACTTATATTATGATATTACGATATTATATTATATTATATATACATATATATATATATAATTTTTTTGGGAGCTATTTATTGCATAAACTATATAGAACTTACGAAAAAGAAAGTTCTTAAAATCGTACGAAGAAGAAGAAAAAACGAAGACGATGAGCAAAAAAACTGTTGTTGAAAAATGCATTTAAATTACAAAAAAGAATAAAAAAAAACAAAAGAAAATCCAAAAAAAAAAAATATTATATAAAAAAACTTGACTTAAATTGTTAAAACATTTAAACATTCATATATACAAAATGGAAATCAAAAGAAAAACAAAAACCAAAAAACCAAAAACCAAAATATATGCACTTTCATTCAAAAACACAAAACTCAAAAACAAAAACCAAACCGAAAAGTAAAGAAAAGCAAAGAAAACAAAGGAAAAGCAAAGAAAATAAAAGAAAAGCAAAGAAAATAGAGACCGAAAAGAAGGAAAAAAAACTCTGTACGTGAGGAAAAACGCAAAAATTAATTGAAATTATTCATTAAAGTGAAAACAAAAAAAAATAATAAAAACAACAAAATTTAAACAAAATCGAAAATGTTTTTTTACTTGCACTTGGTAAGTATTACCGTTATAGGCCCCCTGCCCTGCACCGTTAGACAGCTCTATGTCTATATCCATATCTATATGCATATCTATATCTTTTGGCCGCACAATCGGTCAATCTGCACCATTACGTTGTCAATTTGTCATGATTATCAGATCCGAGTGCATTACCCAATGAGCCCCAGAGCAGGGTCTATAAGCCTATCGATCGTTAGATACACCAACCTATCAGTTTACCTTGAATCAAAATTGTCAACAAGAAGTCGGAAAGGTCCAATCGACTAGCTGACATCGTGTAAAGACACACACACCAGTGCTTTCTTGGGTTTTCCAAAAACTTTGGGTCCGTCAAAAAAGTCTTCTTCCCAGACTTTCACCAGCCAAAACTTTGCTAAAGTCTAACCGATTTTAATCCGGAATATCTTAAAATACGCAAATTCATTTGGACATATAATTGGAAACAAAATTCAATTTTTTAAAAATTTAAGATTTCTTAAATATTGTGAATTTTTTCGAAAATATCGGGTCTTTCGAAAAAAAAAAATAGACTTCGACTTCCACCGGCCATAACTTTGTCAACTCAACCGATTTCAATTCGAGAGGGTGTTCTTAAAACTAAGGATCTCCGAACCAAGTAAATTTCTGAAATATTCACCAACGAGAACTTTGTCAAAGTTCGACCGATATAACTAGGGAATACTTTAAAATGTTTGAATTTTTATTCAGATTCATTTTAAACTAAAATTCGATTTTCATAAAAAATTCAATATGGAAGTCATAATTTTTCGAAAATTCAACCCATATATATATTATTATATGACCATAACAACTCAATCGGGTCAAAACCTGAACCATTATTTTCCTTTATTTCTGCTTCCTTCACAGAAAACCTTTTTTACGTGGGTGGATTTCAAGTCCTACGCCACAACCTAGTTTTTCTAGAAGAAACCCATATATAACTCAGTATTAAAATGATTACATTCTCATTGGGATTCATTCAATCTTTACCTTTTACTGATATTTGTGGCTTTCTTAAAACCGATCTCTAAAATAAGTTCGTTTTATGACATTTTCCGAGTTTTGTAAAGGTTAATCAATATACCTTTTTAAAAAAGTTTAATGCTTACAGGGTATACGTATCAATCTTCATCGAAAAGCGGTCTGCAAATAGTCAAATAAGTCTATGGCTTATTTTAAGCTCCCAACAAATATTTAAAGCATAAACAAAACATTTAACAAACAATTCAATTGTTATCACAATGTCGCTTTGTGAAATCACAAAATGCGCACTGTGTAAACATGCGACGCTCGCACAACTGACCTGCACAATGACGCACGCGCACTCCGTTCTTGGCGCTCTCTTCGTGGCTCTCTTAAACTTCCCTTAATGGCTTACGCGCGCTCTCTGCATTCGCTCGCTCAGACAGAGCGGCAAATGCTCTCATTTCCCAAATGCAGTTGCCATTGTTTTTGTTGTTGTCTTTGAAGTGCACAGTTAAACAGTTCGAATTTTCGCGAAAATTTGACATTTTCATGAAATTATGAAAATTCTAATGGAATATTTTTGCTCTTACCGTAAATATATGTAAGTATTACAAACAAACAAACATATATACGATATTAGATCTCTTATCGCAAATTGCTCGTCTTATCTTCAATTCGCTTCGATTTTGATCGTTTAAAATATTGACGAGTTTGTTGAAATTATGATATGAAATAAGGCACAATCTATTGCAACTAGTCTATTTTTTCTAATTTCCAAAGATCTATTGTATTGCGTGTTCCTATTGATTAACAATATCGTAAATTTCAAATTATAAAATTGTCTTCCCTCTGCCTCTGCCGAAACGCAAGCATAGCAAAGAGCGTAAGCTTCTCTCTCTCTCTCTCTCTGTCTCTCCTGCGTGTCAAGAGAACGCAAATTAAAGAGAGCATACTTACGCTCAGGCACAGTGGTGTAGGCAGTGCAAATTGTAAGCAGATTTGAAAGATGTTAGGAGGAGGAGAATATTGGAGCCTTGGCGGAAAGCTTATAAGTATACAAAATTCTAAAAATTTCGAAAAAATCCCAGTAAAATAAAAATATTGTATTATTTATTATTATTCATTGAAGGAAAACATAGATTCCTTGTAGTTTTTATACCAATTTACCTAAAACCTCATGTGCATGTAGCGCATCATTTGTACCCATTATACTTACACAATTGCCTATTTTGGCCCGATTTTAACAACTTCTTCGTCATATAACTTCCATGTTTATAATATGATCGTCATGAAAATCAGAGCAAAGCTTTACGGCATTGTCAGAAATGCAGAAACTTAAAATTATTTCATTGGGTTATGAACTGTACAATTAATGGATAAAAGTTTCTGGGTGATCAGATTAGGATGAAAACAGTTTTTGTTGTTATATTTTGTCTAGTCTTAATGCGGACGGACTTAAAAACTTACATAACTCTACCATGATCATTGCGGCGGTTTCACACATTTCATTGATTTCCAGGGAAATGTTGGGGTAAATGTTACTTTTGGAAAGTTTCATTCTTCCAGTTTATATGCTCAACCTTATATACCAATTTTGAGGTTGATAACTCTATAATTGCAAAACCTATGGCAATTTTTTTTTTTTTGAAAAAAATGTTTAAAATAATCTTGATCGTTTTGTTTTTTACATTTCGTCACTTTCCGGAAAAATGGATGGGGTATCAAAATTTTGGGAAATTCCATTCTGCAGTTTCTACTTATGACCCTACTTACAGAATTTGGTGATGAAAGCTTTATAAATGCCAAAGTTATGGCTATTTAAACAAAAATCGAATTTATCGATTATCAGGCGAAGGGGCGTGGCATCCAATATAAAAATAAACTAGATCTTCCTATGGTATATACGGATCTTCATGGGTAGTTTGAACCCTCTAGCTTCTCCTTCTATCAGTTATATACATTTATTATTATTATTATTATTATTATATGGCCTTAACAACCCTATCTGATCAAAGCCTGAAGCACTATTTTACTTTATTTCAGCTCCCTTTACTTCCTTCCTTCACAACTTTTTTTAAGTGGGTGGCCTAGTTTTTCTAGGATATGAGTGGAACTCGAACCCACGCCTCTTGTTTGGCGAGACAGTGTGCTATCCACTGGCCCATTTGTCCATTTGTCATTTTCCATGGATTTACATTCGAAAAATTCCAAATTTTGACCACTGTGCGGCGTGCATACAGAATGCACTGCGCTGCACACGCCACTGCACAAACGGTGTCATTCGCTTGCCAAAGAGAGCAAGAGAGCGCTCTCGCGCTTAAGTGGCGCTCTTTTTGTTTGACATCAGAGCAGCGGCAGCAGCAACGTCGGCGTCGGCAGCAGCGTCAGAGGCAGCGCGGCAAGTCTTTAAGCGAACATTGCGACGCGTTAGCTTCAAATACAAATCAGCAGTCGCAGCGAGCAGACGTGCAGCGTTCCGAGCAGAGAACAAACCGACAAACAGAGAACAGAAAACAGTTAGAGGCAGAAGCAGGGTTCAAAACAGAACGAAAACTTTTGATTACGAATCAGCAAAGCAAAGCAAAAAAGCGGAAAACGTAAACCGTTTCGTTTCTTCTTTTTTTCTTGTAACGTGTATTTTTTTGCGTGTGTTTGTGTGTGTGTGACAACAACAACAAAATGGCTTTCATGGTGCCGGTGATGAAAAACAACTTTGACATCTACAAGGATACGCGTTCCCGCTCCCGCAAGACGTCGGAGTGCTCTAATGCGAGCGGCGGCGGCGGCCCAACATTGGCCAGCGCCATGGGCACACCCGCTGCCGGCGCCGGCGGACAGCAGCAGCGACGCCGCAAGGTGTCGGAGTGCAAGTCGGAGAGCTTTGCCACATCGCCGTCGCACGGCCAGCTGGGCGGGCATCGCATGCAGATGCAGCGTTGCCACAGTTCGCGCGGCTTCACACGCAACGCGTCGCGCAGCACGCACGGCTCCATGCTGCAAATGTCGTCGCAGCAGCAACAGCAGCAGGCGCTGATGATGTCACCGACGCGCAGCAGTCCGCCGAGCCGCACGCAGACCGCCTCCGCGCTGGAGCGGCAGGCAGCGCAGGCGGCCGTGGCGCAGCGGTTGCAGCAGCAGCAACAACAACAACAGCAGCAGCAGTCGGCGACGTCAGCGTCGGCGTCGGCAGTGCAGAGCAACGATTTTACCAAGTTTCATTTGCGTTTGGTTGACAAATTGCGCAAATCCTTTCGCAAGGATAACGGCAAACGGTCCTGAGAGAGCGCCTCACACGCAAACAGCAGCAGCAGCAACAACAACAATAACAACCACAGCAACAACAATAATAACAACAACAGCAGCAGCGGCGGCAGTGGCAGCGGCAGCAACAACAACGAAAACTGGCAGCGGCAGCAGCAGCAGTTGCAGCGCAGCAGCCGCGGCGGCAGCGGCGTTGTTAGCCGTTTGGGTCGGCGCTTTAAGCGCTGCTGTCAGGCCGCTTTCAGCGCAGCCGCCGCGGCGACGCCAGCTGAGACAGCAGCGGCAGCAGGAGCAGCAGCGGCCGCCGAATATGATTTTGACTATGCTGCTGACGTTGGCAGCGGCAGCGGCGGCAGCGCTGAGCAGTTAACAGCCAGCAGTCCGTATGCGTTGCGCCGCAGTCGTCGGCGCTGCAGCAGCGGCAGCAGTTTGCAGCGTTTGAAGCAGCGTTTGCGACGCTCCACCTCATCGCCGGGCTAAACGGGGTGTGGCAGGCGGGCGTTTGGGCCAGCCGGCGCTGCGCTGCGAGGGCAGTTTAAGTAGTTGGCAGCTGTTTGCAAAGTTTTTTATTATTATTAATAATATATTATTTTTTTTTTGTAGTTAATTAAGGCTATTTACTTATATACAAACTGTATACAAACTATATATTTATATGTATATAAATTTTTAGTTTTTTTTTTTAAACAAAGTTCGTAAAAGGCTTCCACAAACACACACACACACACATCTATACACTGCGAGTAACCCAACAAACAAAAAAAAGCAGGGTTCGCTAGTGAAACAACAACTAAAACAATTGAGTCAAAAACAACAACAACAAATTGCAACTGCCAATTGCATTGTACAACAACAACAACAACACGAAAATTCGTAGCAAAAGACACAAAAAGAGAAAAACAACAACAACAAAAGAAATGAAAATTAATGACAATATATATATATTTGTTATATATATGTAAACCGACTTTTGTGACAGAAAGTGAGCGAGAGAAAGAGAGAAAGAAAATACATTATATACTAATTATATACTTAACGAAAAAGAAGGAGGAGAAGAAGCAGAGAAAACAAAAACAACATTTGTACCTATATATCAAGTGCTACGTTTAAATCAAAAATTTACTATGCATATATATATATATATATATATATATTATATACAAGCATATATATATATACATTTTTTTATTATTAAATATATATATATAATTTTTGTAAATTAATTATTAATTTTATAAAAACCAAAAAAAAAAAAACGAACACACAAAGAAACAAAAAAAATATATATATATACATATTATATTAAAAAACGATTTAAAAAAACTTCTAATTCCTTTGACTTTGGTTTTGGGCGTATTTTGATCCTCTTCGAAAAATGGAATTTTTATTTATAGCACAGTTTTTGGTAGAATTGGCAAAAAAAACTGGTTCGTAATATGGTCTATAAGCTCAATATAGTCTTCAAATTTCAGGTAATATATAATAATTATTATTATATGGTTTTAACAACCCCATCGGGTCAAAAAATAAGTGCCTGGAGCACTTTTTTCTCCCTCATTTCTGCTTCCTTTACTGAAGAACTTTTTTTACCTGGGTGGATATCAACCAGTATTATTATTACACGAAAATCGACTTATTTGGCTTAAAAGCTTAGGATGGATCGTCTCTTATTATTTCAAAATTATCTAGGTTTTGCTGAAGACATCAAACTCTTTATTATGATCTGACCTCAACAACCCCATCGTGTCAAAGCCTGCAGCATTATTTTCTTTTATTTCAGCTTCCTTCTCTAAAAAACATTGTTTTACGTGGATGGATTTCAAGTCCTACGCCACAACCTAGTTTTTCTAGAAGAGTCATACCTATCGACATAAGCGGGACTCGAACTCGCACCTCTTGTTTGGCGGAACAGTGCGCTATCCACTGGACCACCGAGGCCCCTTGCTATAGCAATTCGCAAAAGACCATCTAGAAACTGAATAATTAATGTAAGTCTAGCTCTAGGATCTGATTGTCCTAAGAAACTACTGTTCTAAAAGATCCCGCGGAATCCTTTTTGTACGAATTCTAGGGAATGATGATCCAAACAAAAGAACAAATAGTTAAAGCATAGTTCTTAAAAAAATTTTTTGGAACCAAATCAAAATTAAATTTTTACCGATTTTCGAATTAATTACCTTTTCCTTCTCTAAAAGTCAGCCATTTTTAAGTAAGTTTGACCGAATTTCAACATTCCCAGAACTAATCTACCCCAATTTTTTTCATGCCAATCTTCTATTTCTGGTCCACTGATTCCGACAAGTCCCCCCTAAAAAGGCCCCATCAAACTCTTTCCGTTCTACTTATATAATACCTGCTCAAAGACTTCAAACTTTTGCAGTCCTACTTGATCGATTATGGTTCAATTGTTTTGCAATTCAAAGGGTCGTTAAAATATACAAAAATTTGAGTGTGTTTCAAAATTAAAGGGTATAGATTGATAAAGAGGACATAAAATCCACTCGCGTAAGAAAATCTTCAGTGATGAAAGTAGAAAGAAAATCAAATAGTGCTTCAATAGGCTGTAACCCTTACATATGGCTTCTATATTTGAAGCAATCCCTCTGCGAATTTTCTTTATATGATGTAATAATCGAATCATTTTGACCCTTCGGAGATGGAATAGTAAATAAAGTAATGTGCGTGCTATATCAATTCAATAGCTTCATATGTAGACAAACCTGAGATTTAGCTATATCATACAGTGGTCTAATCCTCTGGGAAATAAATAGTCTTGGAAAACAAGAAAAAATTATAGTGACCTTCCAATTTTAATTCAATAGCCCGAAATTATTGATAAAATCAACTTTTAGCTCTATGGTAGCTATATAATATAGTGCTGCGATAATCTTGAAATTTGAATGAAAAAAACTTAAGTCGAAAAACTTGAAAAACATGTGAATCCTAGGCAAAATTATATTTTATGTTATATATATAATGTAGTGTTACGATCATTTTCAAATTTGGTAGATATTAAGTTCATAAAGAAACTTAAGTATTTGTCAAATTTAGATCCCATACCTTTATAAAAATGGAAAATATGAACAAAATAGACTTTTAGTTGGATGGTAAATTTTCGAATTTTCTTGACGATTGCTCAAAAGTTAAGAGATTCACAGTAACAGTGTTATTTGATTCCCCATATATGCCATTATGATAAGTTCAGGCTTTAATAAAGTTATTATAAAGTCTTAGTTATAGGTTCTTTACATTGGATCTTAAAAGAACTGCATTATTGGGTTGCCAGTGTGAACACCAATGAAGGTTTACAATGAAGGTTTGTCGATGTAATTGCATTATAAAAAGGTTTTTGCTAAGTGCTGTCTGATTAGGTCTATATGTCTCTGGGTATAATGGAGCTGTCAATACCTTCCCATGCATTATCGCCCACAACTTGAAAGTAAAACTTTTGTTATCATAGGTAAATTATACTATAGTTCTATAAACGTTATCGGTATAATAATCTATTTTTTTATCGTAGGTGCAAATGCCGGGGATAATGCAATTGAAATGACAAAAGTCGCGGGACTTACAAATGTGATTGGTTCGCAAATGAAAATTTTGAAAGGAATCGCGATAAAAAGGCAAGAAACATGAAGCTGGAAGTGTGTTTCGGGCAGATGGAGCCATACGATCCAATTATTGTAACAGTCGAACTTCCCTATAATGAATCTTGACGGGACCAGAAAATCACTTCATTATACAGAAATAATATTTATATGCAATGAAATTTGAACGAAAAAGTTGTGTGTTTGAAATGGATTCATAATGGGGAGAACTTTATTGTATCGATGTTCACTATAGAGAAGTTCGACTGTATAATATGGCTATAACAACCCTAGCAGGTCACAGCCTGAAGCACCATTCGCCTTTATTTCTGCTTCCTGCTTCTTAGGATTTCATATCCTATACCGCAAGCTAGTTTTTCTAGGAGGATTATACTAAGTACATGAGTGGGAATCGAACCCGCGACCTCTTGTGGAATATGGCTCCATCTTGTAGATAGAGTCCACTGAGGCCCCGATACAATCCAATACCAATCTGAATACAACCCAAACAAATATCTTGCAAAATCCCATATTATATAGTAGTTTGTTCCAGTTCCCCGATTCAGTTCAGGTAGAACTCATCTCTAATTGGCAAATGCAGGCGCAATAAAGCGCGAACCGGCAAGAACCGAAAGAGATAGAGTGCATGGATTGTGAGGGAGCGGGGGAGATGGGGGAGAGTGGTAGAATGAAAGAGAACTTGTCAATGCATGCCAAGTGCGCAGATAATGCGTTGGGCGCCAGCCGCACCACAATTAGATATCGCTGAAACGACACTCCGAGCCCCATGCCCCTCGAGGCACCACCCAATGGGGTCTATAGGGGGGGCCCAAAACACAGACCGCAATGCAGCCAATAGTTGGGTTTTCTTTTAGCACTTTGGCATGCGGAAAAGCGAGCAGAAAATCAATACCCATGACAACAGCTGGGGCAAACAAGCAACTGTTGATGCCAACAGAGCGGCATTGATGAACTTAATATACCCTAGAAACTGGTTTGAAGTGGTTACGACTAAAACAAAAGGTAAGGTCGGCTAAACTGGCTCAAACCGAAATGTTTCAATGCGAAACTGTTGAGGAAACCACTAAGAAAGCTCGACTATAAGTTACCCAACTTATTTCTTGAATATCTACTAAAGTTTACGTTTGATCATTCTGAAATTTTCAGATTAAATTCATAGCTTTTATTTATGTATGCAAACTAAATTTAAGAACTACATTTAAAGAATTGCTGCTGTAGTCGTTCTTGTTATTTTACAAAGGAAGAGGGTTTGGTGGCGGAAATCTTTAAATGTCATATTCGTGATAATCTATATATGTACCTCTGTACCAAATTTCAGTCTCTTAAGTTCACAATTACGCCTAATAATAGGCTTTTTTCAAATTACTGTTGAGAGTCGACTGGAAGTACAGTCACAGACTACAGAGCACAGACGCTCCTAAGTATCAAATTTGATGTCTCTACTTAGTCTCTGAAATCGATGGGTTCATATAGACAGACTGAAATACCGACGAAGAGACAGAAAAATAGACAGATGGACAGTCAGGCGGACAGAGAAATGGATAGTTAGATGATCTGTCAGACTGTTAAGGCTTTATCGACTTGACAACTGATGTTAATTAAGAATACCTACTTTATATTTTGTGCTGTTAAAGATGCCTCCTATTCACAAGTTGATTCTACCCTTTTTTATCCATTTTCAATAGTTACAGGGTATAAAAATTTTTTTAGAGAGGTTTTTCAATTTGTTTTTTATTATTGTAAAATATTTTTTGCATTGAGGCGGGCACATCGGACTCCCGTGGCTTCTTCGGTATGCACCACTCCCCTACGCAGGAAAAATCTCCTCCCAAGAAAAACATTTGTAATACTTCAAAGTAGGAACCCTCCTTCAGTGCAAAGACTTTGATGTGCTAACAAGCAGCGTATACAAAAGGACCAAAGGATACCAAATAGGAGCTTGTTATTACGCGGAAGAATTCACCTCCCTCCCAATAACCCACCTATGGGCTTATTGCAAAATATACATTGACGGACGATTTAATAGCTTTAAAAACTTGGCAAATGTGTGCAAAACTGACTTTTACTCTAATGGTTTCTATATAATATAGTGGTCTATCCTTTTGAAATTTAGGTAAAAGTAGAGATAATAAGGAAACCTAAGGTTTTGCAAGCTTTTAATACAATAGCTTTTAATACAATGTAGAAAAAAATGGGTTTAACCAACTTTTTATGATATAATAGTGCGATCATTTTGAAATTTGACGGAACTATAGACCATAAAGATACTTAAGATTGTGTGAGATTTGAATACATTTGCTTTAAAAATATAAGAAATACGGACTAAATAAACTTTTGGTTATGTGACAACTATATGATATCATAGTGTAACCCTTTTGAAATTTTTAAGAAAGATAGATAATAAAGGGTTTTAAGTTTGAATCAGCCTTCAATACAATAGCTTGAAAAATATTGGAAATGTCTGCAAAACCAACTTTTAGTTAAATGACATCTATTTAATATTACGATCCTTTTGAAATTTGGTAGATCGTAAAACAATATGCAAGCAAATAATTAAGGAAGAATGTAATCTTAAGATTCATTCAATAGGTTTTTTGCATTTAGGATAACATTTCGTTCAGATTATAAGAGATCTTTGCGGAAGTTGGATAAGTTTCCCACAAGTAAATCAAATTTCAATGAAATTTTGTACCCTATTTTTACAACAAACATGCGCTTGGGCAAGGGGAAATATCCATTAGGAAAAAGTAAATCTCGAGTTCAAAATTAATTATATTACCTCATAAATTATACCATCAAAACTCATTAGCAAAATCATAAAAACCCCCCCCCCAAAAAACAAATGGAAAGTTATAAACATAAAAAAATCGATTTTGTGAAAAACAATTGAATTGTAAAATAGGAGAAAATATTGCACAATTAGCACTGACAAAAACTGCAAAATCATCCAATATTATATGGAAATTATGCAATTTTTTTAGGTAATATGCCCCGTGTGCGTTGTTGTTTAACTATTTAACGATTTTCCCACAATTTTCGCAGTTAAAACTTTCGCTTGTTTATTCACAGCAATTCTCAGATAGCTTATTGACACATTTGTAGGACTTTGTTGGGAAAGTGCTGGAAATTGACCCCCTTTGAAATACGTAAATGAAATGCTAAATATATATATATATATATATATATATATATATATATTTCCGCTATTAACAAGATTTCGAATGGAAATTCATTCGTAACGGCAATTGACATTTCCATCGGATGCTATGAAAGGGTGAAACGCTCGGAAAGGGAAATTTAATTCCCACATTTCAGCATGGTATTCATATGGTTTAATAGAGTTTACATATCTATCTGCAGTCGTTTATTGTCAGATATGCCAGAAATTTTAAGGTTTTGATTGCAAATTTTTTTCTAATAAAACATACTAATCTAATTTCTATGGTTATCATCCGATTATCAAATTTTAGGGATAGCTTTATAACATAGTCACAAATGAAAAAACGTTAATTCAGATCATCATGTGAACTGGTGTAAAATATATGGATAGTTACTAATTTTTCGGCAGATCATAATGGGATGACAAAATGTTGGACGTCACATCCTATATAAGCTCTATGCGCATCTAAATACCAAATTTCATGAATCTAGCTCAAAAATTTTTCCTTTTGTACATATTTCCTTACTTTCCAGGAAGATGGTGGGAAGTTCAGAAGTGCAAATCAACTTTTGTAGGAAATTTAAAAAAGGAAATTTTTTCCTTTAGGAGAAACTTTATTCTGAAGCTTCTAATGTACAGAAGAGGGCAAGACCTCGAAATTTATATAATCCATTTGTTTACAAACAAGTTCCTCAGTTTCATGACCTATCTTACTGAAACTTGGCACCGAACACAGCGTAAATATATTAAAAAGATACAAAAATATCTGAAAGTGACAAACGAAAACATCAGAAAATAGAAAATTATCTGAAACTATTTTAAAATAAAGTGAAAGACAGAAAGTGTGTGAAAGATATTCTGACAGATGATAAAGTATTTCAATGTATCGTATATGATATGAAACAATTTCTGAAAGTTAACAAACTAAAAGAGACAGATGTATATGAAAAATCTATGTAAAGTATCTAAAAGGTGCCGCAATATGTAAAAGATTTAATGAAATATATTGAAAATATACAAAAGTATCTGAAAATGATGAATGTATGTGAAACATACAAATTGATTTGAAAGATGTTGAAGTATATTAAACTAAATGGGTCAAGAAGTCACAAGAATGTGAAAGTTGCTAGTTGCATAAAAGATACAAAAGTATCTGAAAGATACAAAATTTGTAAGAATCGCTAAAGTATTCAAAAGTTGCTAACGTAACTGAAAATTATAAAAGTATCTCAAAGATGCAAAAGTACTTTAATATATATAAGAGATAAAACAGTATCTGAAAGTCACAAAAGTATCTAAAATATGACAAAGAAATTGAAAGTTACGAAAGTTCTAAAAAATGCAGAAGGATTTAACTGTATTTAAAAGATAAAAAAGTATCTCAAAGTTACAAAAGTAACTAAAAGCTTTTCAAATACCAGAAAATATCAGATCTGAACAAATTTGATTATGGGCTCATCCACCTATTTCGAATCTTTTGAAATATTTGCCAAAATGATATAATTTATGGCAAATTATATGAACCGAATCCCTCTCGCAGAACATTTGAAAAATATTATCATACAAAAAGCATAATAGATCCCAGTCATAAACAAGGTGGTTTCCCTAGATTCAGTTTTTAGATTAAGCAACTTTTCGACAATTCAATTTGAGCAAAGTGTGCCAAAAAAAGATACTATATATGTCTATATAATCGAAAAATGAATCGTAATTTTATAAATAGATTGTTTACGGGACACAGGAGAGCAAAAACGAGACAATTTTCTGCTTTTTTTTTTGTGAACAGAGAATTGAGAATTGTGAACTTTGAACAATGAGAATCGCAGAGAGAGGCAGAAAGAGGGAAGCATTGCAATTGATTTTTGTTGGCGTTGTCATTCAATTAGTCACATCGAAAGCAAAGGAATTGCAATTGAGAATCGAAAGGGGGCAGCGGCAGGGGCAGGGGGATTGGAATTGGAATTGGGTATGGTTATAGGGCAGCGGGAAGCGGGTTGGGTATGGTTAGGGGCATGGGAATCGGCATGAGAACAAAAGAAAGAAAGTGCATAGCATGACGACCAGCGGGGGCTGCGAGCTGTAAAAGATAATAAACAAAACACTACAAATCATAGTATATATACCCCCTATATATGTATATATAGGTCTATATTATATGCCCACTCAATGCTTATCAGTTGAGTTCTTATCACCTATTATGGACTTGTTCAATGAAACCGGTTCGATGCGGTTTCTATTTTGTTTTGGGCATATTTCAAGTTCACATGACAATAAACAAAGCTACGCAATTTGCTGTTAGATTGGTCCACACAGACATCGGCGCCCCCATCCCGCCCTCTCTCTCTATTTATATATAGACCGTATCATGTTATATTTCCCATTCATAAATGTCAAACATTTTGATTTACAAGCAACATCATATATCATATGATTTATGCATGAAAAACCAATGCGATATTATTGCAATTCCCGTCCAGAGTTTTATCTAGAATTTTGCAAATCGTCTCTAGCTTTAGCTTTAGCTTTTGCCGATCGATTTTGTAGGCATTTCCGCTAGCGTTACGTGTTCTCTCTTTTTTATGCTCCATCAAACACTGCCAAATCGAATGCGTCTAATGCAATCTGCAATCCATTAGACACAATAACAAGTTATATCATGCGAGGGTAGTTTGAGAAGCTCGTAGTGCTCATCAGTACAAAGTCCTAACCAAGTCAACTCTTTCTACTATACATATTACAAAGAGTTCAAATATCTAAGGGGTTTGTTCTTATACACTAAGCAGGAAGTTGTAAGAGCAAGCTATGTTTCTATTTAACTTTCTATCTATCTATAGAACTATAGCAATTCTCCAAAGGCCATCAAGAAACTGAATAATTAATGTAAGTCTAGTTCTAGGATCTGATTGTCCTAAGAAACTACTGTTCTAAAAGATCCCGCGGAATCCTTTTTGTACGAATTCTAGGGAATGATGATCCAAACAAAAGAACAAATAGTTAAAGCATAGTTCTTAAAAAAATTTTTTGGAACCAAATCAAAATTAAATTTTTACCGATTTTCGAATTAATTACCTTTTCATTCTCTAAAAGTCAGCCATTTTTAAGTAAGTTTGACCGAATTTTAACATTCCCAGAACTAATCTACCCCAATTTTTTTCATGCCAATCTTCTATTTCTTACCCATATGCTTTATGTGATATAACCTATCCAATCTAATATTATTTAACTGAATTTGAATCAACCTTCTCTCTCAACTTATCCATAAGATAACTTTGGAACTCCTGTTAACTACATTCCTAACTTTTCTAACTCGCTAAATCTTAAATCAAACATTACCTGTCCATAGTTATATCAGAGCCTACCTCAACCTAAGCTTAACTCTTATAATCCTAGAGCCTA
Organism: Phorticella flavipennis; assembly: GCA_037040045.1. Taxonomy (NCBI): domain Eukaryota; kingdom Metazoa; phylum Arthropoda; class Insecta; order Diptera; family Drosophilidae; genus Phorticella; species Phorticella flavipennis. The sequence continues at coordinate 17,853 of JBANCY010000163.1, read as the reverse complement.
ATATAAAAAAAAAATCTTAACGTAACCTAACCTTAACCTAAACATAAGCAAACCTTAACCTAAACTTAACTTAACCTTAACATCACATAAACTTAACCATAACCTTCACAACACCTGATCTTGTCTTACCAATCATCCCATCTCAACTAATCGAAGAAATGCTAAACTGAGCAAAGCTTGGCATAAATACAAGTTCTACTTCGAGGTAGAGTCATTTCTGTATACAATATACCGATCCCAACATACTTTTCTTAACCTACAATAGTCTTTCCTTGTTTTAGAGCAGCTTACCTAATCTCCACCAAAACCGACCTAGCCTAACCTTACCAAAGTTATCCCAACTTGAGCTTTACTGACCTAACCTCACTTAACTTAAACCCAACATTTCTGGCAACCCTCGCAACGGGCGTGTACTCCCTCGATCTGTCAATGCAGCCGCCTCGTGCGCTGCCTCATTATGCAATGCAACTGCGGGTAGTGCCAATTGAGCGCCAGCATCAGCAGCACCCTCCTGTACCTCCTGTCCCTCCTGTACCCCCTGCATGCGCTAGGCCCAGCATAATATGTCAGGCAACACATATAGTCGGTTGGGAAGAAAGGAGGAACCTGCAGGCGGGTCGTGAGTGGTACGTGATGTGCCCACAGTTCCTACATTCCACATGAATTCCTATTTCTATACCTATTCGAATGCCTATTATATCTCCCGATGCTTCTTCTTCTTCTTGTTCTTCCTCTTGTTCATTCCTTTGCAACATGCGCCAACATTAGCTATACCCCTCTTTATTTCACTCGTCTATATCTACCATCCCGCTCACCCTGTGTCTGTCTGTCATCGCGCACAATAGCAAATTGGGTTGGCCTTGACATGGGTTAAGAATTGTTTTTGTTGTTGTTGTTCCGATTCAATTTGCTAATTTACGACTCGGTTGAGGCCGTTTTCTTTTTCCTTTTGTCTTTGTTACTCGCTGCGTTTAGATACCCTGTAATTGTAAGAGTTATATAGTGGCAAAGGCCAAGTGTAACTTGACTTTTTCTTCTATAGCCAAACTTTGAGCAACTTTTGAGAACTTCTGTGTGTTGCGATCCTTATGAAATTTTGAGGATAATTTCCAAGCACAGTCTTTAACATATAAACTGAAATTCACATTAATATGTCAAGAATTGCGAAAGATATCGAGTATTGTTCGATTTTCGATGGAGACAAATAAAATTAGAAAAAATGTATTACGAAACGGTGTATTATTTATATATATATTATGAGACCCTGGAGCATCTACTGTGCACTTGTCCAGCCCTCATACATAATGATATCATAAAGCGATCTTGCTCCGGAACCTTAAGTCTATCGACTATTCTGATTAAGGTTCTCTAAAATGCGAACAGGAAGGTTGTTTCCAGACGATACCTTTAAGAAGCTTGAAATCTTTGTAAAGTCCTGCTGTTTAACCGAACCCAACTTAACATATATATAGGCAAATATATACCAAATTTTAGGGCCCAATAATTTTATACAATTTCACCTGATTTTTAGAGAAGTGAAAGGTTGTACCACAATTCTGACCATAAAAGTCCCTAGAAGACTCCTTTAAACAATACTCAACCAAACTATTATACTAAATATTTCTAGTGTAAATAAAAAATTTAGACCTAAAACTCATAAGTTCGTCAACAAGCCGAAGACCCTCTACTTTTTACTCGAACACCTCATGGCGCAAAATATAACACAATTCTTGAGCTTAATTTTCCTTAGGATTCTAATATCGAGTCAAAATTTCATCAAAAACATATTTTCCCAGCAATACACATAATATAAATTTACAGGATATCCAAAAGTCGAGCAAGCTCGTCTTCAATTTGTTGTTTTTTATGTTTATGCGAGGCAACAGGTTTTTCATTGGAACAAACGGCAACGGTTCAAAGCACCTCACGTTCTACGGACTGCGCGACCAGCCCCCAGCCCCCCAACACACCCTGGCGGCCCGCTGCACCCCCTCGCTGGCAATCAATGTTAACCGCTTGGAATTGTGCTGCGCGTGCTGCTTTCAATTCTCCAATTCTCCAGTTTTCCAGTTCTCCAATTCTCAAATTATCAATTGATGAACAATTTCTCGTTTCAACCCGTTCGATTTGGCCATCCATCAGCTATAGCATATCGATGCGATGACGCTTCAGGAAATGTCAACGCAGTTGCAGTCAGACACGCCCACCTGTTCAACGGGGCGTTAAATAGTTATAGATAATCGACTTTATGAACTCGACTTGCAGTGGTGCGATTTGTCTGAAACTTGGTACAGTTGTTGCTTTGGCTAAGAGAAGATATGTATAATTGGTAGAGTGGAAATTAGATAACTATAACTATATATATATATCTCGCTGTTATTTGGGATTTGTGATATCAGAACATAATCCGTGCAAAATTTAGTTTCTTGCAGTTAATTTTGAAAGTCTTCTTAGCTGTCCTCTCAAATACGTAATTCGATCATACTACTATATCCTATAGCTATCAATTAATGAATCTACTATTCTATATCAATATGAATTTTATTGTAAAACTAAAAAATCTGGAAAGACTTACAGAATTTCATTAAGTTTGATTCATCATCATTGACCTACCATACTCTATATAAGACTACTATAGCACAGTGGTACCAAAATACAAATTCTAGGAAACAATTATTAATTGACAGGTGAGGTGATCCCTTAAGACGTGTGATACCTTGATTTTGAATAAAATGCAAAAATTTACTTTAGTTATTATAATATAAACCAAAAGAATTATTTCGATATCTAAAGATCTTAAGATTTTTAATAGTTTTCAAGCGAGTACATTGATCATATTTCAATCTAGGCAATACGATCAGAATTTATTGTTTGAGATTATTAGTTTTTATTTAAGAACTCACAGATTTCCCTCGGTTTCTATAATTATTACGAGAGCCTTTATGATATATATAAATATATGCCGAAAATTAAAAGGAAACATATTTCAAAATCAAAACATTAGATTAGATCCATTTTGAAATCAATTATTTTAAGCTTAAGTTAAGTTATTGAGGATATATTAATGATAGATTTCCATGAAGTTTTCTATACAATGCTAACCTGTAAACATTAGTAACTGTAGGATTTTTTTTTAGATGAAGAATTAATCAATTTAATAAAAATAATCATTTCTATTCAAGTTTTACTGATGAATCCATCGATTCTTTAAAAATTGCCAGAGCGCCCTATGACGTCCTATTCTTGAATTTTGATTTCAAGACATTTCTATATAATGTTAAGTCAAAATATGACGGAAATAGCTTCTTTTCAGACAAAGAATTAATCAATACTGTCAAAAAAGATTTCCCATTCATCTTTGGATCAACAGCCCACCGATTCCACACGGGTCTCTAAGCATTTCCGAAGCGCCCTATTACAAATTGCAACAACCCTTTCGGGTCAAAACCTGAAGCCCTATTTTCCTTCACTGAAGAACTTATTTTTTAAGTGGGTGGATTTCAAGTTCTACGCCACAACCTAGTATTTCTAAGAGGGTTAAGCCTATCGACATGAGCGGAACTCGAACTCGCACCTCTTCTTTGGCGGGACAGTGCGCTATCCGAGACCCCTATATAGAAACTTCATTGTATGGAAATTCATTAAAATACAATGAAATTGGAACGAAAAAGTTGTGTGTTTGAAATCAATTCATAATAGGGAGAGCTTCATTGTATACAAGTTCACTATAGAGAGGTTCGACTGTATTAGATCTTCCGTTTCTGTCTTCGAGAACTTTTACAATATGACGAATCTTTTTTTGGGTTCATTAAAACGTGCCAAATTTTATTGATCATATAAAAGTTCATTTCTGTTGCACAGTGTGACAGTGGGGCCAAATGACTAAACATTTGAAAATATTAAAAAATATACATCGGTAAATACAAATTTTAAGAGCATTTAGAACATTTCTAAATAAAAGTTTATAACAAATATTTGTAATATCAGCAAATATTTTGCACATTGCACAAACTGTGGCTTGGGGACACTGTGCGTGCGTCGCCGCTATGCAAATGCAGCTGTTACTTCGGCCACTGACACCTGAGAAGGCTGCTGCCTGACCCCGGCCCCCGCGCCACGCTGCCACGCTGCCACGCTCCCAAAAGCCAACAACAAGCAAACGAACTTTTGAAGTTCGGCGCTCTTAAATTGCCTTGGCATAGCTTGACGCTCGCGCTCTCGCCGCTCTCTTACGGTAGGCGCTCTCTTTGCTTGCACTTGACTGTATGTTGTTGTTGTTGTTATGTTGCAATTAACGGCGGCAACTTTCAATCAGTGCTGCCATTTTTGCTTTTTTTCCGTCAAATTCGGTTTTTTTTGAACTGTGATTGCGGAACAAAATTTGAAAACTGCGGGCAACGGGAATTCCAGCTATTTTAGAAAATTTTAGAAGATTGTTTTATAACGCTTTCAGTACATTTCAAGTGCTGTTTTAATTGAGTTTTAAAATGTATTTCTATCGGAACAATATCGAAAAATAGCACAATTGCAATACTGGAGTATTTTAGTACTCTCAATATTGATCAAATCGAGCGACAGTATAATGACAGTACGCTGGTGCCGTGGGAAAATGTTGATGACACAGCCAGCTTCTGGAAGGAAGTTCTAAAATACAAGGACTCTAGCGGGAACTGCCGATTTCTAGAATTGCCATTATTTTCTCTGGAAATGCTGACTCTTCCCTTGTCAAACTCCGAGGTCGAGCGCGTTTTCAATCAAGTAAATTTTATAAAAACCAATATAAGAAATAGATTAAGCATTGAAACATTAAACGCTATTTAATTAAAGAGGAATAAGAACTTTTGGAAGATTTATTAAATATAATTAAACTATTATTTATTTATATATCAAATATCAATGAATTTCCTTTGTTTTCCTTTTTTTTTTTATTTTTCCTTTAGTTTAATATAATATTTTAAATTTATTAAAAAAACAAACAAAAAATTATTTTTTGGCTTTTTGCCCATGGAATTCCGCTTTTTTTTAGCGGGTTTTTCTTCTTAATCTAGCTTTTTTTGCTCAGAAAAAAATGACATCACTGGCAACTTTCGATCGATGCTTCTGCGCTCTCTCTCTGCTGCCTGTGTGTGTGTGTGTGTGTGTGTGCGTGTGTGTGCGATTATCTAATTACATGTTGCAATTATTGGCAAATTATTGTTGTTTTTTTGGCGTTGCAGCGTTGCCGCAGCGTTGCCAGATATTTCACTTTGCAAGCCGCGGTACTGTTGCCTCCATCGATTGCACTTTATCTATTTGCGTTTATCTTGCGTGTTTTTTGGCATCTCTTTTGTTTGTTGTTTACGTTTTTGCAGATGCGCCAAAGATCAAGGTTGAGCGGGCGGCGCATACAACAACCGTTGCCCCTTGCCAAAAGCTCTTCCACGCGTTCGCGAGTGCCGCCCGTTGGACGGCCTTGCCCGGGCCGGACAAACATTTGCCAATGCATCGAAAATATAGCGAACTTTGGTCGGCTGCATTTCCGAGAATTTTGATTGCGCACATTTATTTTATATGGCCATTACAACCCTTTTGGGTCAAAGCATGAAGCACTATTTTCTTTTTTTCTGCTTCCTTCACTGAAGAACTTTTTTTTACGTGGTGGATTTCAAATCCTACGCAACTCTAGGAGAGTCAAGCTAAGTACTTGAGTGGGATTCGAATCCACAGCCTCTTAATGGCGCAACAGTGCGCTATCAACTGTTCCACCGAGGCTCCTGTCCACGCATTGGCAGTATATTGAAAATCCTTGACTTTTGTTACAGTGAAATCTCAGTTCCGGCTAATATTCACTTCTGTGGAAATTTTCGCAGATATTTAATGGCAGCAGATTCCAGAAAAATTTACCTACCTCTATTGTTATTATTATTATTATTATATGGCAATAACAGCCCTATGGGATCAAAGCCTGAAGCACTATTTGCTTTCATTTCTGCCAACTTCATTGAAGATCTTTTTTACGTGGGTGGATTTCAAATCCTACGCCACAACCTAATTTTTCTAGGAGGATCATGCCTATCGGCATGAGCGGGAATCGAACTTGCACCTCTTTTTTGGCGGGACAGTGTGTTATCAACTGGTCCAAAGAGGCCCCAACCATATAATCTCATATTCTCCAGTTAATCAGTCCGGACTGACATTATCTTCGGACACTTCTCGGCATTATTCCACATTCCCATTGTACAATGTCAATTTGCATTGACGTCACAAGTGCCGCCGGCTGTTGGGTGGGTCGAGTGGGTCGGGTGGATGGGCGTGGACGACAATGGAGGACAATGCAAAAAGTTTTTGCGAGGATTCAGACAGAACTAATGCACGGCGCTTGCCACAAGGCGTGGCCACTCGGGATGCCGCACGGATGTCGCACGGGACAAAGTAAATTAACGTATCCAACATAATGTCGACTAAGTCGATAAGCGCCCTCGAGTGGCTGGCAAACAGCCAGGATAAGGCGGGATAATGCGGCGGAAAGTGGGGAAGCACGCCGAGAATAGAATGAAATGAAACGAATGAACGGACGGGGATTAAAAGCAGGATGTGTGTCCAGGCGGGCAGCAGGAGGAGGCGCTGGGACGGAGGGAGCAAGAAGCAAAGGAGCACAGTTGATATAACCCCAAGGATTAAAGCTCCATTAGGCAGCTTGTGAAATTGAATCCTAATGCGACTCGGAGGATATTGTTTTTAATGTGTTATGCATGCAGTGGTGGGCGTGGCTGATCGAGAGGCGTTCGCTAAGAGGTTTACCAGGTCCACTCAAGCGCATTTGGGACACATCGAGTGCGGCTAAGGTAATACGGGGATAATTGTGGTTTTTCGCTGGTTGGAAAAACCTCATATTGTATATTGATGGGTTGAACTTGGAGATGGTAAATCATTATTTATATTTTCGGGTATTTAATGGAGGCAAAAAAGGCTGTAGCATGGTTTTATAGACTTTTTTAAGTCAGCTAATGAAATTTGGCTTATGACTAGGTCAGTAGCTATAGAGTACCATTAGTTGGATTAACTAAATTATTCCTAACTATATAATTAAATATCTCAGCTCAACATAACTTCATTCTAAAGGGACTTGATCTGAACGTAGTCATTCGATATTTTCAATGGTTTTTTTTGGAAACTATACGATAGTTTAGTTGGTGTAAAATGAAAAACACTCTCAACTCCGCCAATATTTAGATAAGGGAAGAGTAAAATTTCCATTTATCTATAATATCATTGAAAATTCTTTCGATATAGAAAAATAAATAATGGATAGTATGAAAAGCAACATATATAGTTAATATGCCAGGAAATATTGTATTAATCGATATTTTCGGAACTCTAGAAAAGAGAGTAACCAATGCACACTAATTGAAGTAGAAACATATAAGAACATGTCGGAGAGGATAATAGAGAGAACCCTATTGCAATCGTCAAATTTAGGATCTTAAATTCCAAATCGTTGCTGGGGGATTTTTAATACTCTATGTTCTACTTTGGGAGTTAAAAATTCTGTATAAAGATAGATGCCATAAGACCAAACTGACTTCAAGATGGTCTTGTACATCAATTTTGAGTATTTTTCCATTGAACCAGTACAATGTTGCATCTTGATAAGATATGACGCCGTAGTCCGGTGGTTAACGACTGCTAAAACTGCTGTGTCATCGGCGTAGGTGGTAACTGTCAGTCAGTCTCTGAGGCTGTATCACTGTACGTACAGGACAGGGCCTAGCACACTACCTTGGGGAACATCTGCTTTAACGTCCGCCAGGTCTGACTGTTCGTCTACGAATTGGATATAAAACCTCCTCCGATAAGGATAGTAAATGGTATGGGGCCGAAAGTACTTTTTACCTTATGGAGCAGGCGTGTGTGTTAAGCCCTCTCGAACACCTGCTTCTCATACGATGTGCAATGGTTATCATATTATTTACTTATTATCCAGATAATAACTTGTATATGAAGTACTAAAAACAAAGCACATTTTCGATGATTTGGGATGACCCGGAAATATTTGATATATCAGTAGTTCTATTCATAAAGCTAACACTTTATAGGCATCAGCTACAAGACAGTGTTTTGCAGTTCTAAACTTATACATATTGATAGAACTTTGTAATATACGAAATTTTTGGTCTGGAAAATTTTGCGAACGTTAGTTTAACTAATCCTAAAACTTTGGTATACAATTTTAATAAAATTAAACCACAAAATGCTCTTCCCTAACAACTTTAAGGCATATTTATATACTTTGAAACAGATTTTGGGTTTTGCAATGGAAATGTATAAGCTTATGGAGCTGCCTATAGGTTTCGATATGTACCTAATGACATATCTAACGATCTTTTCAATATACCCAAAGTTTTTAAAAACATCTCGATTCGAGTGCAGAATCGAAAACTGAGGACAATGTTGAAAGCGTCATTAAAATCAAATCATGCAATGGAAAATTCCCAAAAGTTACTTTGCGACTCAAAACAATGCGAAGGATGTGCGTTTAGGGGCTGAGTTGTTAAGGAAGCACCGGAAGGCCCTGGAGACCGGCAAGGGAAGGTGTACAGGGCGGGAAAGATAGAGAGAGAGAGACAAAGAGAGGGCGCTTGCTTCATCGATTTAACAATACGATTTTTATCCTGACCTAGTCAAAATTTCTGTTATGCGCAACTCTCTGGCTCATTCCTGTCGTAACCCTCCTCTCTTTGGCTCTCTATATGGCCCTCTCACTCGCAGAAACTGCCAAAAACATGACCAAACGCACGTCAGCCGCAACAACCGTAGAAAGACTGACAAATTTTTGTGCCGGCAGGTTATACCTAACCCCCGTGCCCCCTTTCGAGACCCCTTTGTGGTCTATATGTCCCCCCCCCCACACATCCTTGGCAAGAGTTGCGCCTGTGTCAAGGACATTCAACTGTGTGCTTGGGCGCGTTTTAAGGCTTTTGGGTCTTATTGATTTTGTCTCACAAAGCGGCATTTTCCCGCTTTGTTTTACAATTATACTTTAAGATCTGATTTCTATATATATTACCATAAGTATATATATACAAATAGCCTCGTAATGCCCCCTATTGATTACATTGTTTTGCCATGCCCACAGTTAGCGTGCCAGTTTTGCTTTAAATTGCTCAAGGATTACTTTTGAAAGAGGGAACCTCTACCTCTATCCTGCTCCTCTTCCTCCTCCAGCCACGTGGGGTCTTCGGGAGCTTAGCAGGCTTTGGCACAGTTCAGAGCTCTACGGCACATGCACATTTCATAATACCTGAAAGTGGAATTTGTGGCATTCTCCAGCGCTTAAATGTGGGAGTTGTCTCGTTGTCCCTCCTTCCGACGTTTACCCACGTTGGGCGCCAGAGTTATAAGCCGCATTGACCTTCGTACGCCTGCCAACAACAGCAATCCACTTGTCGAGAGGCTCAGACACGCCCACCACACGACCGCAGGTCCAACACAACCCACACCGTAACACTGCTTGACAGCGCAAAGCAGTGCCAAGAGCATAGACAAACAACGGAATGAAGTATTATCTTTTGCTCAACGAAGATTTTATACACTCTTGGAAGATGTTGCGAAGTTGGGGTAAAGATTGGGTGAACTGGGAGTAATTCGGAACCATTATTTTTATAAACACTGAGCACAAAACTAATCCAGTAACCTTCTGCGGCAGGCATAATACAAGTTCTATAAAAGAAAATGCTTGCTTTACAAAGGATGACTTCCGGTAACTTCCTTCTTTATGGACCCATCTATATGAAATTTGTTGGAACGATAGATAGCTAAGAAACTTTGAAGCACAAGCTGATCCAGCAGCTTTCGGCTAGCCTAAAATCATTTATATAAGAGTAAATAAATGATATGTAAAGGATGACTTCCCACAACTCACATGTTTATGAACCGATTTTTATTAAACTTGGTAGAACGATAGATAATAAACTAACTTAAGAGCAAATAAAACATAAATTCTATAGCATAAAAAATATAGAAAATATGGGCAATTACAATTTTGAGCTGAATGACATATGTGACATATGATATGATATGATATGATAATGGTCCCAACTAACCTGGCTCTGTGTCGAATCAAAAACTACGATAGTTAAGAACAAGTTTACACGCATACAGACGGATAGACCGACAGATGGATAATGCCCCATAGTTTTCTTTTACCTCTCGACCCTCTTCAAACTTACTTCCAATGCTTTCGTCAATGCATTACAATCTTCAACACATAGTGCATATACCACTTGTTTCGCAAAGAGTATAAAAATTTGTAAGTTATGAAGTTTCCAACTAAATTCTGACAAGCCCTAATCTTCTTATGACCAGAGAGTCTGAGTTCGGAGAACATTTGTAAAAATTTTATGAGCTTCCGTTGAAAGGCTTATTTCAATGTGCAATTTTCAGAATGCTGAAATAGTTCAGAGTGTTGGGGCTTAATTTGGCTAAGAGCTTTTCCCGTTGCCTCCGAACTACCTTAAGGTTCAAGTCTAAAATACTATTCTATTACATTACATTTCATTATATTAAATTACATCCACGGAATCTATTTGCAAACCAAATTAGTATGAAAATTTTCATATGGGGTAAATTTCAATCTATCATAACTTGGTCAGAACTGCACCGATTATTATACAACGTTGTTCATAGTTTTTGATTCTTATTGCTTTCGCATTCAATTTTTATCGATTTCGTAAAAAAAATTTTTTTTTGAAATTTTTTGGATTTTGAGGTAAGGGTCCCACCTGTGTTTTTGAAAAATTTTGAAAATTAAAAACTCGAAATTTTGAATTTTTTCCATTTCTGTGATAAAAATTAGCATAAAAAACTATTTTAAAACTTCACCAGAAGAGTTTCATTTTTCACCCAAAAATCGGCCTGTAATCGAGTAAAATTTTAACATGTAAAGTGAAAATTTTCATATAGGGGTAAATTCCAATCTATCATAACTTGCTCAAAACTGCACCGATTTTGACTTATTGTACCATTTTGTTCAAAACTTTTGAATCTTAGTACTCCCCCATTCAAATTTTATCGATTTCGTAAAATAAAATTTTGTTAATTTTTTAGATTTTTAAGGTAAGGGTTCCCCCTGTGTTGTAAGAAAATTTTGAAACCTTAACACCTAACTTAATTAACATTTAGCAAACTTCAACGCAACTGTACCCAAATTTTGGGAAAATAACCCTAAAAATTAAAACATTTTCCCCATTGTGCTCTGCTGAGATCACTTGAATAAATTATTTCCGCACCGTTGGCCAACCCACAACTTAATTTACAATGGTTTCGGCTAACGACTTCAATTAGGCAAGTTTTCACCTCAAAACCACTGTAATGGCCCATGGTAAAGGCACAGTGTGCCACAGGTTAGCGGCGACGCCCTTTAAACGGTTATTCCAGGCGTTGCAGAGGCGAGCAGAAGATGTCGAAAGATAAAAGAAACATGATGGAAAGATCAAGAGCAGCGCACAGTGGAACAGAAGAGATTATTAACTGAAGTTGAGTATAATGCAGGTGAGATGAGAGATACAAGTACAGGTAAATTGACCTTGGCCCACTGTGCAAAGCGACTGAAATCAAAACAAACAAACCTGTAGAACCTGAAGAAGACGAAGCAGAGGCAGCAGAGCAGCGCAGAAGCAGCGGCAGATATGGCGACAGAGGCCAAGGCAGGGGTTAAAGCAGTGGCGGCGGCAGAGGCAGAGACGACGGCTGAGGCTTAAGCAGAGACAGAGACAGAGGCAGAGGCAGCGGCAGCTCAAGATGCGCATAAAGCAGAGACGGCGACAGAGGCAGGCGCAGAGGCTGAGGCAGAGGCAGAGGCAGCGGATAAGGGAGAGTCAGAGGACAGCGGCAGCGACGGCGACAGAGGCCTTACGCTGAGGCTAAAGCTGTGGCAGAGGTTGAGACGACGGCTGAGGCTTAAGCAGAGGCAGAGGCAGCGGCAGCTTAAGATGCGCATGAAGCAGAGACGGCGACAGAGGCTGAGGCAGCGGCAGCGGTTAAGGGAGAGTCCGAGGACAGAGACAGCAGCAGCGGCAGCGACGTCGACGGCGGCAATTGAAGATGCGCAAGAAGCAGAGCAAACGGTTAAAACGGTTACAACGAAATGCAAGCAAAGCGTCGACGCTGGCAGCGAAGCGAAGAAGAGTGTGTAAAAGAGAGGGGGACAGAGAGAAGCCAAAAAACAACACTTTAAAGTGAAAGTTGAAAACAAAATGCACAACAAGAAGTCAAAACGAAAAAAGAAAAGAAAAGAAATTAATGTCGGCAAACAGAAATGGGTATGACTGGCAGTTGTTGTTGTTGTTATGGTAACAGCGACGTCGACGTCGACTGCAACAGCAAATGCGACTGCGACGCTGACGGCGGCCGCGACGCATGCGCATGCATAAAGTTATGTTAATAACAGACGCCAGAGAAGACGACGTTATGTGGACGATGACGACGCTTTAAATTTCCATACCCTGCAAATGCAGGCAGTTGGGGCAGATTGGCACTAAGCGACGGCTGGACAATTCTATATACATTTAAATCTGAAGAGCAAAAGGTTCTTAATTTTGGATTTCAAGCATTTCTATACCCTGCAAATTCAGGCAGTTGGGGTAGGTGGGCAACAAGAGACGGCAGGACAATTATATATATATATATTTAAATCTGAAGAGCAAAATGTTTTTTGTTTTGGATTTCGAGCATATTTAAGAAATTTGGCATGTAGTGCCCCATGAGGACTACAGAGAATGTTTCATTTAATTGTCCATAGCTTGGGTAGTTCTGAACATAAGGAAAATTTTTTAAGTTTGGGTATTTATGACAAGGTCATACAGCTATCCCAAGAGTTTCAGAACGATCGTATCATAAACACGGCAGGTTTATGATGTAAAGATTGCCAAAAATGTGCTAAATGGTCAAATGTGAAAATTGATTATGTCAGCAAACAGTTAAACTCTAATTGCTTGGGACGATTAGGTACCCATAGATAATGCCCAAAAATGTGTAAAATTGAGTATGCCACGCCTCCTTCTTTCCTATATAAAAAAAAATTATAATGACTGTTGGGATTTTTGATTGGAAATAGTTAAAACTCTACCATAACATTTTGGGCACAATTCTGTATTCTTTCTGATCAAAATAAAACTTTACAAACTTCTTTTTATTTCAATACCCTGTAAATGCAGTCAAGTATGAATAGAATATTTTGAATTTTGAAAAGACTCATGCAAAATAGGTTTAAAAACTTGTATCCTCGAACCTTACGAAGTCAAGCTGAGTTCTGAGAACCGAATATTCTTATCAACCCGGGATATACCATATGATATAATCATGGGTTTCCAAGTATTTTTCATAAGCTTCGACTACCAAACGAATATCGCAGAGTTGTACCCATTTACCATCTACCAACATATTTATGATCTCCAGGGTATGTTCAAGTCATTAACATGCCTCTGGAGCATAACTACTTGCTTTTATTCAGGTTATTTTTGACGTGTTAGCGGCTCAGGTGAAACAATCGGCAGGCCCCAAAGTCAGTTGGCTAAGATCGCGCAAGACGCTTGGACGCAACGGTCCAAGACAAGAGTTAACACGGGCTCCGATTAACCGATACACCGATCCAACGATCCACCGATACACAGAGAGTGAGATATATACATATATAGTTGGATAGTTAGATGGTTAGTTAAGTAAACCCGCCAAGTGTTCGGTTTAACGAAAGTCGCATTTGTCGTAGTAAAGTGTGAAATTGGCACGTGAGAGGAAGTTCGGGCCAAAAAAAAAGAAAAAGAAACCGACAAGAAACCGACCAGAAAGCGGACAAAAGACACTAAAAAAGTCGGGGCCGACAACTACAACAACAACAATATTGACAAGTAAGATCCGTCAAGTGTGTCAGGTGTACGAAACTATTTCGGGAAAGTGCATTTTTTTGACTTGGTTTTTTTTCTTGTTGTGCTTCGAGTTACGAAAAGTATGCAAAGAATGTGGCATGTGATTACGATAATTAATCGATAAACATGATATAATTGGTGTGATTTTTTCAAGAGCAACATGCTCACCAGCTGGTTAAATAATGCAATTATAACGATATGAGATAATATCATATAATATCAGCATAACGAAATTGGCCTACAAAGTTCCGATAAACTGCTTCCGATTCATTTTTCGATACGATTGCTTAACTTAAAGCCTTTTGCTACAATGTATAACGATTGTACAAAATAGCTATAAGAAACCCAAGTCTCAATTCTTTTGGTATTTCTCGATAACTTATCGAAAACACAAACATAGTTTAGGTCAGTAAACTGTTTCCTGCGGGTTCTGCAAATATTGTCGTTAGCTTATGGAGTTTTCATTCATAACTTTTCCATAATCGGTTACATTTATGGTTTTGATATAATTATATACGATAACACCACCTATCTCAACGATAACAAATAGTCTATGCTTCTATTTTGTTTGGAAAAAGTGCATACTTTCAAAAAACAACTTTCAGATCTTATTAAAAACCAATAGTTATCGATTCATCGATAACACACATAACCTGGTAGCACACTTTATAACAACAATCGCTTATCGACTTAAATGTCTCCATAAAGTGTGTTATCAGATTGTATTATCGATTAACGATTTCTAGTTGATTCGCATCGAAATATCTTAAAGATTAATCCAATACTCTATAAGCTCATTTTAGAAAACTATATTTATCGATAACACACAATTTCTTATTACACATAACATTTTAAGAAATGTATCTAAATTTTGTTTTCTAAATAATTTGTAAAAACCTATCATAAAACCCCTACCCTGAACCCACATCTGTAAGCTCAAATTAGAAACGTATATTTATCGATAACAAACCGATATCACACAATTCGTACAATTTTATTGGGTCATTTTTCAAATGAGGCAGGCTGATATGCGGCTTATGGAAAATGTCTTTATTTTTTCGAAGTTGGAGCAGAATATATACCTATATATATCATTAAGAACCATCCAAGAAATCAGAAAAAAAATGTTTAATATATGCTCAAACGGTGCATATCACTAAACTGGGTTAAAGTTCCATATTGCCGGCCTAAGAGAGTTTCCATAAAAGTATGGGAATAAAAAGAATGATTTAAACTTCTGTATATTTTGACCGATCTTTTTGAAATTTCATAGATCAATAGATAATAGAGAAACTGAGAATCATGTACAAGTTTTTTCGCTATTGGTTAAAAAATATAGAAATTATGAGCAAATTCGTATTTTAGTTGTATGGCAGGTTATCTATAGAAAACTGAAGGACTTGTTAGTATACAGAAAGACCGACAGATCGATAGATCAGATATGGCCCAATCGACAACCATTCTGACATTTTTGGGGGTTTTTCTTAACTTTCTTCTATAGCTTACAAGCACAATGCTTGAATTCTTCCAAAGGTGTACAAAATATTATAAGCCATATTTATCGATAACACATATATATTGTTTATTGTACTGCAATATCATTTTATAAATCTATAAGATTTATTGATAAATAAATATCTTATAATCTCTCTATCTCTCCCTTTTCCCAACCATTAACAGCGCCAGCAGAACGCAAAGTCAAATATTTGCCCGATCTCAAGTCCCCGGAGCCCGCGCAAGTGCTTAGTGAAAACGCGCCACGCCCACTGAGAGTCTGCGGCTTTTAGCTATGTCGGAGGCTGGCACGCCCACAACAACGTCGACGCCGAGCACCGCTTACGATCCAACCGCCGAGGCGGCCGAGAAGGCGCTGTGCTTTCGTGGCTTTTGGGCGTGGCTGGTGCTGATTCTACTGATTGGCCTGGGCGTATTCGCCGTGATGTGGCTGCTTCGCAAGATTATCCAGGGTCCGGTTTACCGCAAAACGAACCGGATCGACGGCAAAGTGGTCATCGTGACCGGCTGCAATACGGGCATTGGCAAGGAGACGGTGCTGGAGCTGGCACGCCGTGGTGCCAAGATCTACATGGCCTGTCGGGATCCGGCACGCTGCGAGGCGGCTCGCATAGAGATCATCGATCGCACGCAGAATCAGCAGCTCTTTAATCGTAGCCTGGATCTGGGTTCGCTAGAGTCAGTGCGGAATTTCGTGTCACGCTTCAAGGCGGAGGAGACACGACTCGATCTTCTGATCAATAATGCCGGCATTATGGCCTGTCCGCGTTCCCTCACCGCCGATGGCTATGAGCAGCAGTTCGGCGTGAATCATCTGGGCCACTTTCTGTTGACCAATTTGCTGTTGGATCGCCTCAAGCAGGCCACGCCCAGTCGCATTGTGGTGGTCAGCTCGGCGGCACATCTGCTGGGCCGCATCAACCGGGAGGATCTGATGAGCGAGCGCAAGTACAGTAAGTTCTTCGGCGCCTACAGCCAGTCCAAGCTGGCCAATGTGCTGTTCACGCGGAAGCTGGCGGCGCTGCTCAAGGACACGGGCGTTACGGTCAACTGTTGCCATCCGGGCGTGGTGCGCACGGAACTGAATCGCCATTTCGCCGGACCCAACTGGACCAAGAACATGCTGAAGTTCGTCTCGTTGTATCTGTTCAAGACGCCGCGTGCCGGGGCACAGACCTCGCTGCGTCTCGCGCTGGATCCGTCGCTGGAGAAGTCCACGGGCGGCTACTACTCGGACTGCATGCGTTTCCCCCTGGTGCCCTGGGCACGCGACATGGACACGGCCAACTGGCTGTGGCGCGAGAGCGAAAAACTTGTGGGTCTGCCACCAATTGAAGCGCCACCTAGCGCCCAGAACGGTCAACAAAATGGCGTACAAAATGGCAACGGCACACGTGCCGCATCCAGTGAAACCATCGAAACGGTCGTTGTGGACCGCGCGAGCAGTTGAACCGAACGACTGGAGGAATACCCTGGAAGCTGAGCGACAGCAGCAGCGGGTAACTTGGTGCGGGGGTTAATTGGTTGAGCTTTCGGGTTTAAATCAACAAATTAACATTTTAGCACTTTGGGGTCAAAGTTTTCAGTTATCAAAAACACTCTGAAACTCAACCCTAGAACCTTCGACCCAGTTGACTTTTATAATGCAGTTTTTAAGTTGCTTTTTAGACCCAGCTTAAACATAACCTAGAAACGTAGCAACAGTTGTGCTTATTTCGATAATAAACAAACGTTTTTTTTTTTTTTTGCAATTAAATTTAAGATAATATTTTAGATTCCAAATGAGAGTATACCGTTTTATTTTTAATCCAAGATTTCTGAAATTTGGTATATAAGTGACCATAGATACTATTTAGAAATTGAAATCCAAAAACTTGTTTCATCATAATATCATTTACCGAAAATTAAAGAATAGTATATCAAATTAACAGTTCTTAACATTATGATTTGGAATTTAATATGCTTTCTAATACTAAAGCTACCTTGAAAATATCGGAACGATTGGTTCATCAACACCCATTTTAGAGACAGCTTTGTAGCTACGAGATACTTTTGTATCTTTGAGACAGTTTTGTAACTTCGAAGCACTTTGGATTCATTTCTTATCTTCGATATACTTTTCCTTGACAAATTTTTGTATCTTAGAGACTCTTTGATGTCTTTGAGATACGTATGTATTCTCGAGATACTTTTATGTTTTGCTTTGTAGCCTTGTATCTTGAAAATCTTGAAGTTTATAGCTTGAGACACACTGCATGATATATTTTTTTATCTTTGAATCATCTTGTATTTTCGATATTAATATTATTATTAAATGGCTATAACAACCCTATCGGGTCACAGCCTGAAGCATCTTCCTTAACCGAGGCTTTTGCTTTTTTCATTGAATATTTATTTTTTAAAAATGGGTGGATTTCAAGTCCTACGCCAAAAACCT
>JBANCY010000162.1:0-60748 GCA_037040045.1 Phorticella flavipennis | reverse complement strand
ATATATATATATATATATATATATATAAATATGATCGTATTGTATATAAGGTATTTCGTTTTCACAATTGTATTTCGCATTGTCGTTGTTGTTGGCAATAGGAAAAAGTAAAAGTGCAAACAAAACAAACAAGACGACGGGAGAAATGTCTTTTTCACGGGGGCAACAAGTTGCAAAATCTCTCATAATGCGGTTGTGGCATGGCCAGGCGTTACGTATCCAATATTTAGGGTCTATATCCAGGTGTGTGTAACCATAATGACCCTTGTCTTGTCTAATTTAATGTTGCCAACACACACACGCACACACAACAGTTGGTTCATTAGCTTTGTGTGCGGGGCACAACATGATCAGTCGAAACATGATGAACATCTATATATGTATATATTGTATATATCTATCTGTTCGTATCATTATCATCTTCCAACTTAAACTCAATTGCATTGCGGAAGCTCAGCGTTTAATTGCAATGCGAAAAAGGCACACAAAACAAAAATCAAGCATAACTATCCATAGATGCTAAGAGTATCTTTCAGATACAATCGGCAGGCAGACGGGCGGAGAAATGGGCGGAGAGACAGGCGGACGGACAGATGCGGGGCTGAGTCGATGGCTTTTCCTTTTGACTTGCCTCGGCTCATTTGTGTGCAAACACAGTAAACCACACACCCAGCTCCCCAGCTCCCCCGAGTTTCCCAGCCTCTGCCTGAGATTAGCTGCTTTAAGTGGGGCGTGGCACTTGCACAGAGGCGCCAAACTAATAATTTCTGCGGCTGCAGAACTTGCAGTGCTCCAAACCCCTACGTTTGACCAGAAATCCTGCAATTTTTTTCTCTCGAATTTATAGGTTAGGTTTTTCCTGTAAAACCCCCCTTTGAGTTGCGCCCCTGCACTGTGCGCGCATGCGTGCAAATAATTTCTTTTTGAGTTTTTTTTTCAGTTTGTGGTTTTGCATCGGGGCAAATCCCGAATTGAGAGGCGGTGGCTGCCCTTACATAATGGGGCAACAAACCGTCAACAGGCACAGACATGGTCCCAGTCCCAGCCCCGGCCTCAGTCTCAGCCACAACTAGGAAGTCGTCCACGTCGAGGAAGCCAAAAAGTAGTTAAACATAGGCGGAAAAATCACGCACTTTACCGAGATGTGTGTGAGTGTGTGTGTGTGGCTTTATCAGTTTCATCTCAAACAGCATCGAAGCAAAATAGTATATAATTTAATTCCATTAAAATCGTGTGCAACATCATTGATGCTGTTTCCGGCATAACTGTGGCAAATTTCCACAATTATAACTGGAGAAATGCATTGATTTCACGCGATTTGCATGCCGATTTGCAGATAAATCAACAACAATTGATAGAGTATTAATTGTGTTTGTGTTCCAATTAATCATATGCCAAATTTCAGAGCCGTAGCACTACCGGTGGCTGAGCTATGGTGGCCTAAAACTAACTAGTTTCACTAGATTTTCTTTCTGTGTTCAGGATCGGTTTCAACTTTTTCTTTAGGATCGTAAGCATTTGTGAATATTTAAAAAACTCAGCGTTGACAATACCTTAAAGATATATTGATATTTTGAATTCAGTTCATAACTTTATCAATTCCGGAACCCCAACCCCAAACCCCAAACGAAAAAATTCGTCAAAATAATACATCTTTCGACCTTCTGAATGCAACAATTACAATTGCTCCTCAGCTTATAACAAAATTGTAGTTAATATACCCTAACAAATTCTTGTTTGACAACAAAACTCTGTAATTTTCGAATCAACACTTTATAAATATTTAACTATTTGGCAGTTAAATTGCTTGAAAAATTGTTCAAAATTAACTGGGGTCTTAAGTATTTTCGAAAAATAATGATGGGATTGCGTTAAACGCGGCGATAAGAGCTCTTAAAAGCTATTCATTAGGTTTGATAATGATGTCAGACATCGGTGAGGCTCGTAAAGCTGTGACAATTGCTTCGACGAGTTGCCCCTGGCACGGAGAAGAGGCCCAAAGGGGCGACGGGGCGCGGGGGCCAAAAGTCACAGTGAGCGCCGAAAGTTTACGCAATTTTCGTGCACTTGTTACACCGACTCAGCATGTTTGGCCTCACAATTTTACGCAATTTTCAAGCTATTTTTGTTGATTTTAGCTTTATTTTTTCGAGGTGCAATCTTCAACGAGTGTTGCCACCTTGACACGTAGTGCAGGAGTGGGGGCGGGGGGCTGGAGAGTGTGTATGCAAATGGAGATGAGCCCACAAACATGTTGCGCAAACTGCCAAAAACGACCTTGTCGAAAGTAATTGTATGATTGATGGCCGAAGAAGATATGCACAAGACGTGTGTGTGATTGAAATTGATTGATTGATTGAGCGAGCTTAAAAAGCAGAAAGTCAAAGAAATGCTCCCGACAAAAAACACTCCAGAGTTCCGACAAGTGCAGCTACTTCAAACGTTTGGCATAATTCAAAAGATTTCGTCAGATTGTATAATGTGTTTATTCGAGTTGAGATAAAACCTAAAATAAAGATGATTCCATAATGTAACTATTACTCATGACAGCTGAAAAGTTTTGATATAAATTGTGCTAATAATTATTACAAAAATTGTGAGTTTATATTGTCTATTCTATGGTTAGTCATTGATATTGATATTTCCTGCAACTAACTCAGTGAACTCAGCTGTAAGCTTTACTTAGAGCTTACTTGCCGAAATTTGGTATAGCTGCTGCTTTTTGAGGTAGCAATAGAGCTATATACAAATCAGATTACACCAAGTATACCTATCATACAGCTGCCAGACGAACAACTTGCCAACTTCTTGAAAAATTCTGTAATGCAATATATGAATCTTATATATGTGATTATAATAGAGTCAGAGTTGATTATAGAAATCATAGATTCAAAAGTACATTTAGCTTTTCAAACGTGTCGTTGATATTTTATTTATTTATTATTATTTGTAATTAGAAATAAATTCTAAATTACAAATTGTAGCGTAGCCATAGCAACTGAGGCCTTCAGGCTAGGTCATGATCTAGGCATGAGTGGTGGTTGATCCCAGTGTCGTTGATATATAGCATAGCATATAGGGTATCTAGGTTTCGGCCCACAATTCTTGCGCAGTTTGATTGAAATCATCGTCTTGGTATTCTTTGTGGGTGCAGCTCATTTGGTATGGCAAGTTTATAATTGGAATCGTTGGATTGTTAATGTAAATGGAATTGTAATTGGGGATTGGGAATTGTCATTAGAAATTGTCATGAGCAAGCGGGGCATGCTCAAGTGTTTATTGTATTATTTTGCCATTTATTTATACAATATGTTCGTTTTTTTTTGGGGGGTTTAAACTTAAGAAAATATAAAACTTTCGCGTTCGTTGCCTAAGTCATTCGTTTGGCGTTGCCAGCTGTGTGAAATTTTAATGTGTGTCGCCAAGTGAAATGCTTGAAAAGTGAAACTAACGTCTAATAAATAAATGAAATTGTTTGCTATTTAGCAGCGCATTTAAATGACAACAGCAGCAACAACAACAGCAACTGCAGCAGTAGCAATAGCAACAGCAACAAGCAGTGCTGGCAACATGAAAGCTGAAAGGAAAAAAGGTGTAGCTAATGTTGGTAGACAGAATTTATGTCCTTTTTAATTTAATTAATTGTAATGAATGTGCGACGCGTTGCTTGTTGTTGTTGTTGTTGTTTTTAGTGTTGTTGTTGTTGCCACTTGGCACTGTGTTGTTGCCATTTTGAAATAGCTGGCAACAATTGGCCAACTGGCACCTGATTCATGACTCGTTTTGCAGCCATCAATGCCATCGAAATAGTTATAAATAATTGCCTTTTGTTAATAACTTTAAACGCTGTATGCGTGCTGCATGTGTGACTATCTGTGTGTGTGTGTGTTTCGATGTGTATGTGTGTGTGTGTGTGTACATTTCATCACTGGCCCACAAAATACGAAAAAAAACACTGTTGCAATTACCTTAAATATTGACTGCCAAATGCGTTCGAGTTTCGTTTTCCATTTTTCATTTTGTTTGTTTTTGTTTTTGTTTTTTTTTCGAGTCAAACAAGTGCACTCGTGGCAAATAACTTGTAAGTCGAGTTGCCTGCAAATTTGGCTTAGTTTTGTTTAATAAATGTAACAAATTTTCATACAAAAATGGTAAACTATAGCAAACAAGTCAAGTGAATGCACTTTGAAAACTTGAAAGGGCATCATTTTGGGCACGTGCCATAACAAGCTCAAAGTCCACTTGAATTTGGTTCAAGTCGGTTCAAGTTAAATCAAGTGTATGCACTTACAAATCATGAAACTCTGAAATGATAGTCAGTTTGATTGACTGTGCATTTATTGATTTGAAGACAATAACTTACATATAAGCTGCTTGAAAGGAGTGCAATCAAGTGAATGCACTCACAAATCACAAAGAATTTGAGCAAATGAAACTAATTTCAAAAGTTGACACTGCACTTGCTTTTCAAGCTAACTATTGTTAACGGCAATAAGTTGAAAAACTTCAATTGACTTACAATTCATAGAGTGCATGGTTGCATTTGCTTGACTTGTTGCCTATGATGTTGCCTCTATAACTCGTTTGTCAATAAACAAATTCAAAGCAACTGCATTTTGAAGACTTAAGTGAACTTACAATTCATAGAGTACATTTAATCAACTCGTTGCCTTTGAGGACTCTATAACTCGTTTGTTAGAAACATGCCAGCGGATTCTATTTGACAACAAGTTGAAAGCAGCTCATTAATTTATTGGCACTTCCAGCTGATGACTCCAAAATGGTATTTAAAGAAGTTCCAGAACTTTCGGCTTAAAACAAATTTGGCTAAGTTAGCTATATTTCTTGCCTAGGGTATTGCAACTTTCACAGCAGCTACAAAAAAATGTTGCCGCTTTTGGCACAACGCCCACATGAGTTGGGACCGAGGGCGGCCCCAGGGGAGTAGGAGGCGGGAAGACAGCGCGAATACGCCAAAGAATGCGGTGCTTGGGCTTTGAGTGGGAGAAAGCCAAGCCCATGAGTGCAGAGACGCAGACAGAGAGCACTTTGAGCATTATCAAATTGCTTTGCAACCACTGTGCAGAGCTGATCTGGCTCTGGCTCTGGCTGCTGTTGGAGCATAAAGAATCCATTGCAATAACAATAACAATTGCCATAGATTACGGCGCTTCTTTGCCCCTCTCGTGGGGAGGACGTTGCCTTATGCCTTATGCCTCATGCCTCATGCCTCTTGGCAGCATGTGGATAAGACATTTGCTGCAGCTGCTGCCCATGGCTAATTGCCGACATGGACTTGCACTTGGGCATGGAAATTGCTGCTGTTCCGCAACGCAACGTTTGGCGCCATCATCGTGAGCCACGTGAGTCTCGTGAGCAACGCGTGAGCCGCGTGAGCCGCGTGAGCAGGTTCAATGGCCGCTCTGCCAGTCGAACAATAATCGGAAGTGATGATGACGCTGCGCTTTGGTCAATCAATAAACGCAAATACAACAACAATAACAACTACAACTACAGCCACACATGAGCAACTGTTGCTGCTGCCGCTGTTTGGGCGTTGTTGCTGTTGATGTTGTTGTTGTTGTTGTTGTCCACCTGCTGCAACAACAACTTTTAAGCTGCATATCAAGTTGCTGGGGCTTTGTGCAACTCAAATGCCTGATTTCGTAATGTTGTTGCTGCTGCTGCAGTCGACAACGTTGTTGTTGCTGTTGTTGTAGTTGTTGTTGCCGTTGCCAGCAGCAACTGTCTAGCGGTAAAAATGCGATCAATTGGAATTCCAGCAATACAAAGAGCAGGCAGAAACAAATAGATTTTATAATCAAGGCACGCCAGCAACAACAACAGCAGCAGCAACACGAGAACAAAACAACAACAACAACCGCAACAACAACAACAACGGGGCATAGAAAATGTATCTCGAGTGAAAATGTTAACATAATAAAAGACGCTGAACATGGACTGCTAAAAGCGCTTTTAATTTTCACTCTAAACTGCGAGGGTAACACTGGCCCCTGTGATTGTTGTTCTTCTTATTGTTGTTGTCGTTGCTCATTTGCATAGCGTGCGAGGCAACGCGTTGACAACAATTTTATGAACTTTGCCTAGGAGAAAGGCCAACAACAACAAAAACAAAGCAACAACAACATTTGATTTAAAGCCTTTTTGGCCTGACTTTTATGCAAATTGTTTTTTACCTACAACAACAAAGTTCTTCATTCTTCTGCTTCTCCTTCTTCTTTCTTCTTTCTTTCTGAAATGGGTATAACTTTTAAGATTTAGCTGTGGTTCATTGTTTTTACTCGAGTCTCTTCTTTAGTTTACTTTGTTGTTGTTGCTTTGCTAGGCCCAAAAACCAAAAACCTTTTATAGTCAAAAACAAAAAAAAACGCCAAAAAAAAATTACACAAAATATTTTTGGTTTTTTGTTTTTTTTTTTGCGGCAACAACAACCAAACAAATTTTGTCAGACCACAAAAATGCCATAAAAACACCACTAGGCCAGAGTAGCTGAGCAGTAGATACCCTAGACACGCGGGAAATTTTAAGAACCAAATCCTGTCATATGCAGTTTGTATATATTATATATCAATTTGCTTACATACAAAATGTCAGAGCTACTGTATTCAGTTCTTGAGTTAATATAGGTTAGTTGGGATTTATGTGCTCATGATATGATTATTGACTTTTTTTTCAATTTCACTTGTTGCTGTCTTATTTGATAGCCCTAAAATGTCTAATTTTACAGGGTATGCATAAATTGGCAAGCAACAATTTTTAGCATAGCATTGAAATTGTTGGCAACAGCAACAACAACAACAACGACAAACCGATTGCCAGGCAGCGTGTGCAACAAATTAGGCACAAACCAAAAATAAATGCAAAAAACAACAACAACAACAACAGCAACAACTAATGAAAAATTGTGAGCCAGCAGCAACAACAACGACAGCAACAACAATGCATTAAGAACGCTTCTCAGCTGCGCGCAACAGCAGCAACGCACACACACACACATACAAACACACACATACATATATACACACACACACTTATACCTAGCTGCAGCGCACGAGCCGCTACTGCCCCTGCATATTGCTCTCGTGCGTTTTGCCCCGCAACAACATGTTGCTGTTGCAGGTGTTTCGCAGCAGCAGCTGCTGTTGTTGTCACACACACACTCTCACACACACACACACACCCATAGACTGGCTGTGACCCAGTTAGTGTCCACACACAGGCAGAGAAGGACAACGAGCAACTGCTGCTGCTGCTGCTGCTGCTGTGGTTGTTGCTGCTGCTGCTGGCAACACCTTTCTTTCTACGCTTGCACATTGATTTCTTGGCTTGTCTTGGAATGCGGTCAACTGGCACAAGCACAGTTCTTCTGGTTGCTCCCAGCATCAGAAGCAGCAGCTTCAGCGCTTGGTCAATGTCGTTGCGAGTTGCCCGTTGCCAGTTGGAAGTTGCCATTTTGCTGTTTTGCCGTTTGCCGTTGCTTTGCCTTGCTTTGGTTTTTAGCGGCAAAACTAGCTATTTCCTTTGGCATCTTAAATGTGCCGCAAAATCATATCGAACCTGTTATACCGAACAGCAGCAGCAGCTATAGCTATAGCTGTCTCTGTCTCTATCTTCAAACCTTGTCAACTCTGTCTGGGCGCAGGTGAAAGATCTTGTTGTTGTTCTTGTTGTTGTTGGTTGTTGCTTCTAAGCAGCTTGTCATCGTTTTATGTAACTGTTTTAGCTTGAAAATTTATTATTGTCTGGCTGTCTATATTGATGTGGTGTGTTGTTGTTCTTGTTGTTGCTGCTGCTTTTATTCTTGGGCTGTGGACGTACCGTTACATAAAAACGCCAAGCCAAAGCCAGAACCAGAGCCAGAGCCAAAGCAAGACAAAGCCAATTCAAGCCAAGTCAGCGCATGTTTATTTAATACGCTTAGCGGCTTTTTAGCTGGACATCGCCTTAGAGGCAAGCGTTGCCAATGTTGCCAATGTTGCCCATGTTGCTGTTGTCTCTTTTAAGCAGCAACAGCAACAGCAGCAGCAGTTGCCACCGCCTCCTCCACCGTCGACGCCGCTGCCGACCTCAGCTTCAGCGGAAGTACAAATCAAAAGACTTAAGCAACGAACTTGCAGGCGGAATCAAAAGACTTAGGCAACAAACTTGCAGGCAGCAATTGTTTTTGAGGCGCATCCATTGCAGCAGCAACAACAACAACATTAGCAACAACAGCAAAAAGCACTTGCGAAATGCCTTTTAACAAGCAGACACTAATTTTTTGTTTGGCCGCCAGCAACAACAACAACAACAACAGCAGCAGCAACAACAACTTCTAACTGGGTCAGGCAACGTCTGCTTAAAGAAGCTGCGACCACTGTCGTTGTTGTTGTTGTTGTTGTGGCAGCTTAGATGAAATTCTCAAAAACCGGCCAAGTGAAGCAACGCGCCAATTTATGTAAATCCAAAACCAATCAGCCTCGAACGGCAACAACAACAACAACAACAGTGGTGGCAGCCGTGGCAGCGGCAGGGACTGCGGCAGCATCATTATGATCATTATGAACGTTGATAGGCTAACGGTTAAAACCGTTGCTTATTTGACAAACAGCAAGAGAGACAAGGCGAGAGAAGACAGCGAGAAAAGTGGAGAGAGACAGAGAGAGAGAGAGAGAATCAGGGCGCAAAGATAAGACTTCGATTGACTAAATCAATTAGAAGACTTTAGATGATTCGTTTTATATTCCCTACACTTTCATACGTCATTCATCCAAAACTAAAGCTAAAGATTCTTTTTGCTTAACGGAGAACAAGAATTATATAATATATCCTATAAAATGCCCCAATAATAAACTTATTCGTTATCCAATAAAAATAGATTTTTCCGGCTCGACATTGTCAAGAAAGTTGAAGTTTAGGCCCATTTAAACGTTTCAGAATTGATCTTCCAAACCTTCAAATTCCCTATAGGAAATTCCCTAAGAAATTTGCTTCAAACACTTTTTCATAACAGAAAATTATAAATGCCTCATCCCATCGATTATATAAGCTCGAGAATTTCGGGAAAGCGAACAATAGCCCAATGTTCATGTTTCAGAAATGAAATCTCATGTCCCAAAATTGTTATCTTCAAATGCTCCAAAAACTTTTTCAGAACAGAAACTTTTCGAATTCTCCCTTCGATTCGAGAGTCTCAAGAGGGCAACGATCAATGTTTCAAAATCAAAATCTCATTTCCGTAAATTTTGATCTTCCAAATCTTCGAGTACCCAAAAACGTAAGTTGTTATTTTACTTGCCCCAAAACACTTTTTCAGAACAGAAAATTTCAGATTCCCCCATTTATGATATCAGCTCGAAAGCGCTCAGAAGACACACATTAGGCTAATATCAGTGTTTCATTCTAAATTCACCAAGTTTTGATGTTGAAGATCTTGAAATTCCCAAAAAACTTTCAGTTAAATTACTTCGCGGCTTGCGCAATTTACAGGGTATCACACATTATGCGGCTTTCTTTTGTTACGTTATGAACCAAGCACAAGTCTCAGCACGAAACACCAAATTAGCCGAATCTATGAATCATTTGGGTTTTATGGGCACCGAACAGAAGAAAGAAAGAAGAAGAAGAAAAGAAAAAAAAACAAAGAAGAAAATAAAGAAAAGGGAAAACCTTTGCTTAATGGGCGCTACTTTTGGACATGGCTGCGCTTTTCACTCAACTTGAAATCTCTGCGGCTTGAACTATCGCAATTGGGTCATCGGAGGCACCGTCTGTGGTCCCCCCTCGGGCTTCGGGCTTGGCCCGGCTGTGGCTTGGAAGCCCCCACCGCACTTGCACTTTTCAATTTCGTAATTGAAGCGGCAAGTTGTAGCTGGAGTTGGGAGGCCCTGCCAGTGACTTCCCAGCAATGGAATATGTGATAGAAGAAGCAGAAGCAGCAGTAGACGAAGCTGAAGAAGCACCTACAATTGCCGAAGCGTGGGCGTTGAGCAATCAGCGCATGACCAAGCCAACAGTTGCAATTGTTGGCTTCAATTCGGCCAGCTCCAGCTCCAACTCCAGCTCCAACTCCAGCTCCAGCTCCAGCCCTAGCTCCGCTCCCTGCCCGCTCTGCTGCCTGCTCTTTTATCTGGCTTCACAAATCTTTCAACTTTCAAGTCGGCAGCAGCATCTAATTAGCTTTTGGGGCGTGGCATGCCACAACGAGCTGACAATTTTTCACACGCACTTTTTTTTCTTTTGGCCAAAAACAAAACAAATTGCTGGGTCAACAAAGCCCGCTAAAAAGCCAGCTAAAAAGGCCGCTAAACATACCGCTTTAAGTTGCGGCAATTAGGCTGCATTTTTGCTGTTGCCTCTGCTGCTGCTGCTTCTTCTTCTTCTACAACCTGGTGTTGTTGCTGTTGTTGTTGTGCATTTAAAATGAAATTAACCGCCATACGCAAATCGTTGTCGCCGTGTCATGCGAATTGTTTTTGTTATTTTGCACCTGCCGCGAGTCGGACTTGGCTCGACTTGGCTCCGTTTGGCTTCAATTGGCCCGACTTGGGTTGGGCCCCTCATTTGGCCGTAGAAAGTGCAGCGCAAACGGCCACAGCTCGATATGGTGAAACGCAGGTGGAGGGGTAGGGAGCCACGAGTGGCTCTAGAGAGTCACAGTGTGTGCCAAAAGCTGCATTCAAATTCCAGATTTGGCTTGAAACAGCTCATTTTTGTGGCTTATCATTCAGTTTAGCGCAATTGAACTAGTTCTTCGACCTAATCGAACTAGTTCGCGCTTGATAATAATCCGTTTTCGGCTTATCATTTACTTAACTCATTTTAAACTTGAAATTCAATTGAACCAGTTTTGTGCTGGTACTCAATGTGCTCTCTTTGAACTAGTTCTTAAAGGCCATTTGATATATGTATGCTGTTTTTCGACCTAAAATGAATTTTAGAGTTGAGTTTCAAATGAACTAGTTCTTGGTAGATCACGCTAATCTGTTCCACTTAAGCTTTTGGCTTTAGCTTTAAGAACCATTTGCAGAACCATCTATCACTTTTAAAGCTCGTAATTTATGGCTCTTTCATAGGGCACCTCATAAATTGTGTTTCTTATAGCTAGTACTTAGTAAACATAGCTTTAGTTTTTAGCTGTTTTTACCATTTGAACTAAAGTTTTAGCTTCGAATTCAAATTGAACTTGAAATGAGTGTTGCAATAGTGTTGTAGCCAATAGTGTTTAGCTTGAAGTTTAATATCCTATCTTTAGTTTTCAACTATTTGTACCATATTAGCTTACATTTAAGCTTGGAAATTAAATTCACCTTAAAAGGGGCGTGACAATATAGGTATTATGCTCCTCTTTTTTAACTTTAAAGCTAGTTTTGTAGCCAGTTTTAGCTTAGAGCATCATTTTCTAGCTTTAATTTTAATTCTTTGTACTATATTAGTTTAGATTTTAGCTTGAAAATCAAATTAAACGTGTAAGGGGCTTGGCAAAATATGTATTGTACTACTCTT
The DNA here is from genome assembly GCA_037040045.1 of Phorticella flavipennis. Lineage (NCBI taxonomy): Eukaryota > Metazoa > Arthropoda > Insecta > Diptera > Drosophilidae > Phorticella > Phorticella flavipennis. The sequence goes on along the minus strand of JBANCY010000162.1, from coordinate 49,243 downwards.
TTTGAACTAGCTTAAGCCTTAATCAATTGGAACCAGTTCGGAACTTTTTAAAGCCATTTTCTTCGGCTAATAGATGCCATCTTCATTAGCGGCCTCTACGAAGCCTATTCTTATTGAACCCTGCTGGAAGTTTTAAGAATATATTAAGGGCTTTTCGGTTTTGAAAATTTTCTAACGTTTGTAGAGCTTAGACCCTAGGAATCCCCGCCCTCTGACTTGTAGTTTTCCACAGAATTTTAATAGAAAAGAAAATCCTAAACGTAGATCATTTCCTACTATTCCTCTGCTATTTATCTCTTTCCCTATCTCTTTCTCCCTGTTTCTTTCTCTCTCTGTTCAGTTTGCATATGTTTTCTTTTGGCTTTTCTTTTGGAGCCGCGCGCTTTGCGCCGAGGCGTTGATGGCCAATTTGTTACAACAAACAGCAACAACCATGTCCGAGCCATGTTTTTGGCCAAATTATAACTGTTATTATTATAACATGTTGTTATTATTTTTGTTGTTTTTTTTTTTTTGGCTTTTTTAGCCTTTTTTGTTGCTTTTGGTATTATTTTTTATTATTATTTGATTTGATTTTGATCATGGCATGGCCAAGGCACACAATGCGCTCATAAAGTTGTTTCAGTTTTCTACAAATTGTACAAATGTTGTTGTTGTTGTTACTGTTGTTGTAGTCTTTATATGCGGGGTATCACTTTCACTTAGTTTTGCGCACGTAGAAAGCAAATGAAAGCAAAGCAAACAACAAAAACTTCACAACAAAACGCTGCCCGGGCCAAGTGTACAACAACAACAAGAGCAACAACAACACATGCAACACATAACCTACAACAACAACAGGCAGTACCTTATATATAGATATATAGGTATATATATACCTACATCTGCCTACAGACAGACAGACAGACAATTTCCATGCTTGGCCGCCTTTTTTTTCGGTGTCTCTTGAATCTGCGGCTCAAACCTCATCTCAATTCTTCAGCTTCTTCTTATCTGCTGCTTCCTCCTCCGCAGCCCGTCTCCGTTTTTTGGTCGAGTGTCGCTTTTTTGTTTTGTCTACGTTTCAGCGCACAGCGTGGGAGTCGGTCTCCCGCCCCACAACGTCTCCGATTCCGACTCCGACTCCGTCTCCAACTCCAGCCCCGGCTCCACCCGTTCCGTTTGCTTCCTTCGCTTTGCTTTCAACCTGCAACTGAAACCGAAATTGAAAATTTTCTTGAACTTGATTTCTTAATTTGTATTGTGCCACAAGTTGGCATAACGAATTTGACTACCCTGCAGACCCTGAGGGAACTCGGTCTGCTCCACCAGCTGCCTTTGGGTCATCTCAATGGAAAACCAGTAAGGAAGGATTCTCTTTATCTCGTCCAAGATTTCATACTCTTTTCGAAGTGGTAGATAATAAGGTACAGAAAACAAACAAATAGTTGCCCTCACAGCCCCATCGAGTCTCAGCCTGAAGCACAATTTGCCTTTTATTTCTGCGTCCTTCACTGAAGATCTCTTTTAAGTGGGTGGACTTTAAATCCCCTGCCACATGCTAGTCATTCTAGGAGAGTCATGCTATCGACATGAGTGGGACTCGAACCTACGACCTCTTGTTTGGGAGGACAGTGCGCTATTCACTCGTCCACCGAGACTCCCCAAATAAAGTTGAGAAAATTATATTTCCCAGGCGTTGCAGTTTTCACATAGTTGAGTTTTTTCTATTGAAAGTCCAAATTGTTCAGCATGAAAGTCATTAAAGACCACACACTGAGGGCAGCTCAATATGCTACTTTGAGCTTCCTAGGGTATTTCAAGTGCGTCCACTGCCTGGCGGCGCTTTTTTCTCTTGATTTGTGATGAATTTAAATTTGGCTGAACTAATTCGATTAGTGCCGGCAAAGCAATTTGTATAAAAGTTAAGAGCAGCTTTTTTCGGGAGGGGTAGGGGGAGGAGGGGCAGCAGCAGCAGGCGGTGGCAGCGGCAGTGGCAGAGGCAGCATGAGGCAAGCAACTGGGCACCGTTATGATGAAATTGCCCGACATTGATTGTATAAGCAGCGACTGTCTGCCACTTGCAGCCGCTTGGCCATAGAAAAAGCGACGTGCAACAAGAGCAATAGTTGTTGTTGCTGTTGTTGCAGTTGCAAGAAGTTGTTGTTGCGGCAGTTGCTGCTGCAGCTGCTTGGAAAGTTGCACTGGTCAAATGATGCTGCCTCTGCCGCAGCCAGTTGCCAGTTGGCAGTTATTCGAGCATTTATGGCATGACTGACTACATATACGACTGGGCACAGTCTATAAAGCAAGCGCTGCCTAATGATCTGCCAGCCAGCCACAGCTGTGTTGCATGAAATGACAACAACAACAACTGCCACAAGAACTGGCAACATCAGCTCACTACTCTGGGGCTACTCTGGGGAATGATAATGCTACAGCTTGGAATGTGCAGCAGATTTGGAGCAACAGCTACAACTGCCACATGTTGCACTCACTCGGCCCGAGTTGGTCAGTTCGAATGATGCACAAAACGCCTTGGACTCGACTCGACTCGACTCGGACCGGCGCATGATATGCAAATGCGCCTGGGAAACTCGGACTAAATTGAAATCGTAATCGCAGCCCGGGTCCGGGTGAATGCAAATGATATTAAGATACGAGACGAGACGAGACACAAGCACAGCATGCCACATGCGTCATTCATCACATGTGGCACGACCGAAACACCTGGAATGCTCTGCGACATCTCAACTACAGCCCAGCAGCTCGGCGGATCTCTAGAGATCGTCGTCGATGCGACGAGGCATACACTTTGTGCCCAGTCGTTTTTCATATGCCGGCGACAAATTGCTGCATAAATCTGTTAGACCCGACGCGAGGGCAGAGTGCATAAAAATGCCATAGCTAAATTGATGCTTGGCTGTATTTTGCTTGACAGTTGTTGTTGTCGCTGTTGTTGCTGTTGTTGTTCTAGCTATTTTTCTCACGCTTTGCTATTGACAACAACAACGACAACAACAACTAAAACGACAACAACTACAACAAGCTGAGAACATTGTGCAATGCTGAATACTTGAAACGTACTTGAATTGTTGGCATTTTTGAGGCGTTTCGTTGACGCCATCCAAAACGAGCCCCAACAAGCCCCAAACGTGCCCCAAACATGCTCCAAACATGCCCCAAACGAGAGCTCCAAACGAGCCCAACTGAAAGTCCAGCGGCGGCTTGCAAACTGGAACGGAACTTGCTTAATTGCCGCTTTTGCAGCAGCTTTTGGCCGCAGCCAGTGCCGGCTTTTTGGGCGAATTCAGCAGCTTTTTCAGAGGCCGACAAAATGTCGTCATCTCTGACAATTGGCGTTGCGCTAATCCAGCTTCCTGCCGCATGATTCAAGTGCACTTCGAATAATCCGGGATACTAGCCGAAAGCCCTTGGAAAGCCAAAAGCTTTAAATAAATCCTCATGCTGCTTCAACTGATGCTTTCAAGAAACAACAATTCCATAGCTTCAACAAATAATTGTATATGAAAGTCGATGGAAACTCAAGGACTTCACGCGAAGCTTACAACAACAATGAGCTTTGCTGATATTAACAAATATTGATTATGTTGTAGTTAGCATAAATGATTATGGGTAAAAGTTAAGAATATTTAGTCTGAAATGCGATCATGACATGATGAAGTATTGACAAGCTTTTGCTGGCTTTCCGCTTTTAGCAATATTCTTAGGCTTGCTTTACTTCATAGTACAAAACTCACTTAACAGCAGCTTTTAGAGCCCTCTTAAGGAAGCTTTCAGCTATTATTTTAAATATTAACTACCAAAAGCTTTCAATTTGCTTTCGAATACAATTTCCCCAGAGTAAAGCTCATTTTAACGGCTGGCTTAAGATTTTGAGCTAATTGAGCTTTAAGCCAATGTCATTGCACCACAATAATTTCCTCAGAAATGCGCAAAAGTTATGCAAAATTGATGGATATCTCTGGAGGGCTTTCAGCTTAATCGAGCGCTTAAACACGAATTAAGAAATCAATCAATTGGCGTTTTGCGATAAATTAATCAAAAACCCCTTCGGCGCATTTATTAATCAAATTTGGGCGCAGAACATTTCAGTTATATTTTTGGCTTTATTTTTTTCATTGATTTTATTTCAATTTTGGTTTAATTAATGAATTTTTAATATGCCACCACGAGACGAGCGGAGGCCCAGCTCGTTTTAGACTCAAATTTTGAATATTTATGAAATTTCACCAGAAATATTTCCATAGTTTAACTAAAATAACTTGCCTTACCTCTCGCTCTCTTCCACTCTCATGGCACTCTGACTGACTCTTTTTGTCTCTTTTTTTCTCCTTACAGCAGATGGATCTTGCAGTTTCCCGGGCTCCCCGGCGCACAGCAGCGTCGTCTTCTCGAGCGCCAACCTGACGCAGGGCACCGTCGCCTCCTACAGCTGCGAACGGGGCTTCGAGCTGCTCGGACCGGCCAGACGGGTGTGCGACAAGGGGCAGTGGGTGCCCGAGGGCATACCGTTTTGTGGTAAGTCCAATGACAGATTCCCGAGTGAAGACCCCAATGAAGTGTGCGCAAATAACAAATGCAGATACCCTGTAAAGTGTGTAACAAAAGCTTAAATGAGCTTTGCCCATATATTGACACATTTTGGATAAATCACACTAATATATGAACATCGAGTGGTGCGTCTGATGACTTGAATATTTTGACTTTAAAGCTTTAGCTATATTTGGAACAAAAACTTACTTGCACTGAAGATAGAATATATGACATACAAAAGTTTGTACTAGAGTTTCAACTAGAATCAACAGATCAGCCACAAATTAGAGTTCTATTAAAAATTTGCACTAGAATTTGCACTTAAGCAAATTACAGATACAACATATTTCATAGTAACTATGGAGAATTTAAGGAATTTGAGAAAAAGTTAAGATCAGCTTTGAAATGGAATTTGATTAAATATTTGAAATTTAAAGGTTTTCAATAGACTTCAGAATAGAAGACGAGCTTAAAGTAGACTTATAGATATGTACCGAAATTTATGAACTAGCAGCCACTGAAATCTTACGAACTAAGGCAGAGTTTGGAATGAACTACAACATCAGTCGATTTTGAAAGATTGGAATTGACTTCTGTTTCACGTTGGAGTCAATTTTATGGAAACGATTTAATAAATAAGAAGACTTCTTTTATGAGTTATATTTCTGCATTGTAATAATTTGGAATTGTAAGAACCAAACTAATTTCCATATCTATAAGGTCTTACTATTAGCATATAGTTGATTGATAATTTGGTCGCTAATCTGGGCATAATCTAACCCTAAACAGAGACATTCCAGTCCACTGAGACAACAAATTAGACAAACATAAACAAAAGACTTAGGACACAAACTTGACTTAAGTATTTACCCAAATTTGGAGAATTAAAAATTGAGATAAAAAATAAGAAACGAGAAACGAGAAGAAGAAGCAGAGGAAAAACATGGTCAATTAGCACTCTTCAACTTGGCAACTGCTGTCAAAATGTGCACAAAACCTCAACTTTCACCAGTGAATCGAACGTTCTCAATGATACACGCGCTCCCCAGCGGAATTTCAATTCCAATTCCGAATCCAAAGCTAAAGCCAAAGCCAAATCCGAAGAGACCCAAAGGCACAACAAAGTCCAAATCCAAATGCAAAGTTGTCGTTTCGAGAGCCGCCGCCAAGTGAAACATGATTAACACAACGCACAAATTGGGCTAAATGTGTTGAGTGTGTGTGTGTGTGTGCGTGTGTGCGAGTGTGCGAGCTATCGATGAAAGGAGGAACACACACACAGACCGACAGACAGACAGATAGACCGTCAGACAGACCGACAGACAGACAGACAGTCGCTTCGAGTCGAGAATTTAACGAAACGAATTGACCCACATTTGGCGTTGCTTCATTTTGTTTGCTTTGCGGCCAAAAGCAAAACAAGCACCAAAGGCACGACTCGATATATATCTATCTGCCCAGCTATCCGTCTATATATCTGTCAGTATCTGTATCTATGGCTGTAGCTGTATCTGTATCATGCTCCGAGTTCTAAGTCGCTGACTCGAATTCAACTTCCGCTTGTAAAGCAAACAACGTGAAAATTGATTGACAGCGACGTCGACGCAAATTGAATTGAATTTAATTGAAAAGCAACTGGTTGAACCAACCGACTGACTGACTGACTGACTGACTGACTGACTGCATGTCTGATGGACGACAGCCTTGACTCTTTAGGCCGCTACTTGGCGGCAGATGTTGCCATCGAGCCCCAGCTCAGCCCGCCTCCGAGTGAGTCGTGAGTTCAATTACCCCGCTTAGAAGTCGGACGAACCCCTTTTGTTGTTGTGTTTCTCCGCTTGGAGTTGCAACAGTCTTGCAAAGATACAAAAATATTTAACAGTTATAAGCTATAGTTGTTCACTCGAAGTATATCAAATAATTGCAAAGGCTCAAAATTACACTTAATATCTTACTAAAGATACAAATCTACCTTAAAGATACAAAAGTATCTTAAGGTCACAAATGTCTCTTCTATACGGTACACAAGTATTTCTTATTTGCCAAAAGCATCTATAATTCCTTACATTATTATCTTTAAGATAGAAAAGTAACTATAGCATAACATTATTTTGTCTGATACAAATATATCTATCATATCGTGAGCATTATTATATGGCCATAACAACCCTTTCGGGTCAATACCTGAAGCCCTATTTTCCTCTATTTCTGCTTCCTTCACTGAATAACATTTTTATGTGGGTGGATTTCAAATCCTACGCCACAACCTAGTTTTTCTAGGAGGGTCATGCCTAAAGGTATGAGCGGGACTCGAACCTCACACCTCTTGTTTAGCGGGACAGTGCGCTATTCACTGGACCACCGAGGCCCCAATATCGTGAGCATTAGTCTTTGTAAATGACACGTTGGGTTCAGGCGTTTCATCAACTTGACTATAGGTATTTTCCCTCTGGCTCAGATATTTTCCATTTTCACAGTTACTACATTTTTCCTATACTTTCTGCTAACTTTGTAATCTCTGAGGTCTCCAGCTTCACTCTTTGCAGTTCATCAATATTGCTTAGCCCCTTCCAGCTCTAGAATTTTCTGTTTCGAAATTCCTTAAGAACTTGAGACTTTTTGTAGCTTCTCAGAGTTGCCCCTTTGCAAATCTACAAGTTTGCTTATTACTCATTCCCTCGATTTCTCAATGCTCCAGTTTTAGTTAGTCCCCCGAAGCTGCTCTACACTCAAGGCCAATTGCTACTCTATTGTCAAACAAAAACCCCCCGGAAAACTGTCCTGGCCTCCGGAAAAATTGCTACCATGTGCCGGGAGAGCAGCTCCAGGCCCCAGCGAAACTATTTCTATGAGACCTAAAGCTCTTCCCTCTCTCCACGACGCAGGGTACTATGCAGGGCATGAGATAACCGATATCCGATATCCGATCTCCGATAGGCAAGTGCATGTCTCGCGTTCTCGGCTTTCGGTCAATGAATTGCTGTGCGGTTTATAGACCAACCCGAGCCGAGCTGGAGCTGGAGCTGGGGCCTCGTAGAAGTTACGTTCTCAGATCGCCCCCGGCGTACGGTGTTGGTGGTGAAACCGTTAAGGTGTTTGGGTTTACGGCTGTCACTGACTTTGAACTGTTGTGTAAATTGGGTGCCCCGCGGCAAACCAGTTGCCAGTTGCCAGTTGCCAGTTGCGAGTTGCCAGCAGACAAATTGCCGCTTTGCCTGGCAGCTCCAAAAAAAGCCCGAAACCGAAAAAACCCGAAAAAAATAGAGTTCGAATGGGTAACCCATAGCCGGCGGTGTAAATCAACAGGTAAAAAAAGACCATTGATTAATTGAACAATGGGGAATTGAAAGAGCGTAGCGCCAAATTGAAATGCCGTTGATTGGGACGATCCGATAATGACGCAGCATGCCCGGACCTGAGAATTCCGATTCGTATTCCTCTCCCATCGCCCATCTGCCATATGAATCGGAAACCGTATCCCAAATTGAAATTGAAATTGAATTAGTTGGCAATTAAATGCATTTGTCACACCGAACCCAAACCCGAACCCTAACCCAGTCGTCGTAGCCGGCGATCTGTGGTGAAATGTGGCAACGCCGCAGAGAAGAAAGTCAAACCCGAATAAAGAAGAAGAAGCTAAAAAGATCGTCTTTTTTACGATCTGTGAGAGGCGTCATGAGCCGCTGACTGCCAAGTTGATTGCCTTTATCCGACAGATGCATCTGATTAATGAATCTCGATGCGTAGCAATGTAATTAGGCCCCAACAACAACAACAGCAACAATTGAAAGAAAAAGTTGAACCAAAAAAAGAAGAAAAAATGAGATAACCGAAAAGACAACAATAACAAATTTCACTTTTTCTGGAATGTTTTTTTTTTTTTTTTTTGATTTTTTGCTAACAAAACAATTTGCCACAGGCCTTGTAACCCTTGTAAAAAACTTCTAGTTCCCCTAGCCCCGCCGACTCGTCTGCTCCCTCCGCGCTCCCCTGGCAAGCACACAAGCCAATTAGCTTTGGAAGGTCAGTCGCAGAAACGTTACATTGATTTGACAAATTTTAGCAAAGCCAATGTGAACTTTTTTTGTACCCTGTAAAATGGCAGGGGTCTCGGTAGGCCAGTGCATAGCGCACTGGCTTGCCAAACATGGAGACGTAGGTTCGATTCCTGCTCAGGTCATTCGACTTGACCCTCCTAGTTTGGATCTAGGTTTTTGCCGTAGGACTTGAAATCCACCCATTTTTAAAAAATAAATATTCAATGAAAAAAGCAAAAGCCTCGGTTGAGGAGGATGCTTCAGGCTGTGACCCGATAGGGTTGTTATAGCCATATAATAATAATAATAATAAAATGGCAGTGCCAATAACCTATGTTAACTCAGCCAATGGCTGAGCTAGGCTTATCAAATTTGGTATGCAACTCTAGACACGTCCACAAAGCACAACCAAATATAATCCAGTCGGTTTTTAACGGATCCTAACTCTGTCAACTCAGTCATTTAAGCAGCTAGAACTATCAAATTTGGTATATACTTTTAGCTAAACTCCCTTAATGCAACTTACTCAAAACTTACACTTTCAGCTCGTTCTAAAGCTAAACCATCCACGTTAACTCGGCTTTTGGCAAAGATATTCCCTTGAAATTTGCTGTTTAGTTTTACATACACTTTTTAAGTACAATTAACTGGAATTCGCACATATCAATTATCAATATACCAAACCACACTATTGTAACTCAGTAAATTATAAAGGTAGAGTCTTAAATTTTTGCATAAGGCTGCTCTCACACTTCATCGCGTCAACCAAGCGCTTTTAAACATGACGCTAGTAGCTTATCTATCATAGAAATTTATAGATTATTTTAAATTCTTTAAGAAACACACTTGAATTTTGAAGAAATCCATGTTAACACACTTTACAGGGTATCTGTTCTCTCATATATGTTTCCCTTTTGTTTTTACCCGTATGCCAGCAAAACAATCAGAAGCATGTCAGGGCTGTCGACCAACAGCTTTAGCCCTGGCCAATTGGTCTTGGACCTTGTCTTTGGTGCTCTGGGAAAATTGGAAGACAATAAAACAAAGGCTGAACACTTTTAATTGTTGTAAACATATTTTTCCCAAAAATCTCCCCGAAAATTGCAGCTTTTTATTAAACTCAAAACTTAAAACCGAACACTCCCATCATAACTTCTCGTTTTTGTCTCTTTGACAGTGCTCAATGTGGCCGCCGGCAAAGCGCCGATGCAGATTTCCACGGATGGCGCTGGCGCACCACAGAAGGCCATCGATGGCTCCACCTCGGCCTTCTTCACGCCGGAGACCTGCTCGTTGACCAAGCCAGAACGCTCGCCCTGGTGGTACGTGAATCTGCTGGAACCCTACATGGTGCAACTGGTGCGTCTGGATTTTGGCAAATCCTGTTGCGGTAAGTACAAAGAAGGGGAATGCTTTTAGCTTCTAAGTGAGCTTTGGCAGTATGACAAAAACTCTTTGCATTTTTAAATTAACTTTGGGCTCTTCTATCGGAAAAATCAATTGTCAATGGCATTTTATGAGTTTTTTTGTTCATAACGCTCATAACTCAGCCAAAACCGCACCGATTTCCACTTATTAAACCATTTTGTTCATGATTTTTTATTTCAATTCTTTCCATATTAAATTTTATTCAAATCGTGAAAAAATTTTTTCTTGGATTTTTAAGAGAGCGGTCCCCCTTGTGCTTTAAAAAAATTTTGAAAACTAAAAACCAAAAATTTTCACTTTTTTTAATTTCTATGATCAACATTAGCATAAAAACAATTTTAAAACTTCGGGAAATGAGTTTCATTTTTGACCCAAAAATCGGTCTGAAATCGACGAAAATTTTACATGCAAACTGAAAATTTGCCTATGGGGCCAAATTTGAAATCCTCATAACTCAGCCAAAACTGCACCGATTTCCAATTGTTATACCATTTTGTTCAAGATTTTTGATTCCAATTCGTTTCCTTTTCAAATTTTAATCATTTTGTGAAAAAAAATTTTTTTTGATTTTTTTCGGAGCTTGAGGTAAGGGTCCCCCCTGTGTTTTAAAAAAATTTTGAAAACTAAAAACTCAAAATTTTCACTTTTTTCCATTTCTATGATCAACATTAGCATAAAAAAAAATTTTAAAACTTCGGGAAATGAGTTTCATTTTTGACCCAAAAATCGGTCTGAAATCGAGTAAAATTTTCAAATGTAAATCGAAAAATTGCCTAAAGGGGCAAATATCAAACCTCATAACTCGGCCAAAACTGCACCGATTTCGACTTGTTATACCATTTTGTTCAAGATTTTCGATTCCAATTCGTTCCTCACTCAAATTTTATTCATATAAAAAAAAAGAATTTTCGGATTTTTTTGGAGCTTGAAGTAAGGAGATTACAGCTCCTAAATGGGCTGAACAGTTGGAATCAGTTGTTTATATGTCGAAATTTTGGAGCTGGTTTCGCGAGTCGATTGAAAAGTTTGGCCAAAAGGCAAAAGTGGCACGAAATCAATGAAAAGCGCAGGCAAAGGGTAGCCAAAGACAAGGCAAAAGGTAAACAACTGTCAGAGTTAGCGGCAGAAAGAGATAGGTCGACAGAGAAAGACTGACAGAAAGAGAGAGAAAGAGAGAAAGAGAGAGAGAGAGGGGAGAGATGAAGGTAGCTAGACGAGTCTCGGGTTAGTTAGTTTGTTTGTTAGTCGAGGGAATTGAGTTTGTTTTCCCCCCAAAATGCTTTCACTTGACTGCAACCGAGTTATGTGATTGGAGCAACAACTGCGCCGGCTGACTCAGTGGTTCAGTGGCACAATCCGCAGTTGGAGTCAAAGTCGAAGTTGAAGCTGAAGCTGAAGCTGGGGCTGAGATCGAGGCTAGGACTGGGACTGGGACCGAGGTTTGCAGGGAGGGCGAGTCCCAAAACGTACACAATATTTATGTTTACTTTCACTGCGAAGTTTGTTGGCGGCTTTTTGTTGTGGCCTGAACTCGGCTGACCTGTTGCCAGACAGCACCGTGCAACAAACCACATGCCTCATGCCCCATCCCTCATGCCACACGCCACACGGACACACAAAGACTGAAAAATGCAGCACATTTTTTGTGCCTCAAATGCACGCATTAATCGACTTTTGGGCAACCGCAGGGGCATTGCCTTGTGGGGCATGAAGGAGGTGCTGGGTTGGCCAACTGAAAGCGTCGATAGATCTTGCGCCCAAGTGATGCCTCAACCTGCTACAGAGCACAATCAAGTGTTTCGGGTGAGATGCTTCATTGCTTCATTCGCGGAATACTCGGAAAAATTGAAATGTGATCAAAAGAATCTGCATCAATGGCACTAACATCAGAAAATTGTCGCTAAAGAAGGGTTCCTTGTGAAGGAGACAGGGTTATCTCAGTTGAAGCAGGATACCATAGACCATAGAGAAACGCAACCTTAATTTTTCCCCATTCCCTCTCCGCAGGCAACAAACCAGCCACAATTGTTGTGCGCGTTGGCAACAATCGTCCGGATCTGGGCACAAATCCCATTTGCAATCGCTTTACGGGTCTTCTTGAGGCCGGTCAACCGCTTTTCCTGCCCTGCAATCCGCCCATGCCGGGCGCCTTTGTCAGCGTGCATCTGGAGAACAACACACCCAATCCGCTCTCCATCTGCGAGGCCTTCGTCTATACGGATCAGGCGCTGCCCATTGAACGCTGCCCCACCTTCCGGGATCAGCCGCCTGGCGCCCTGGCCTCCTACAATGGCAAATGTTACATCTTCTACAACCGTCAACCCTTGAACTTCCTCGATGCGCTCTCGTTCTGTCGCTCGCGCGGCGGCACCCTCATCAGCGAGAGCAATCCCGCTCTGCAAGGATTCATCAGCTGGGAACTGTGGCGTCGCCATCGCAGCGATGTCAGTTCGCAGTACTGGATGGGCGCAGTGCGTGACGGCAGCGATCGCAGCAGCTGGAAGTGGGTGAACGGCGAGGAGCTGACTGTGTCCTTCTGGAATCATCCTGGTGGCGACGAGGATTGCGCACGTTTCGACGGCTCCAAGGGCTGGCTCTGGAGCGATACCAACTGCAACACGTTGCTGAATTTCATCTGCCAGCACCAGCCGAAAACCTGCGGCAGGCCCGAGCAGCCGCCCAACTCGACAATGATTGCGCTCAATGGCTACGAGGTGGGCGCCCAGATCAAGTACAGCTGCGACGCCAACCACTTGCTCGTCGGACCCGCCACACGCACCTGCCTGGAGACGGGCTTCTACAACGAGTTCCCTCCCGTCTGCAAATGTAAGTCTGCCACAAGCATAACTTCCGGATGCAGTTGCTGAATAAACGTCCTCCTCCTTTGCAGATATCGAGTGTGGCTTGCCCGCCAGCATTGCCCATGGCTCCTACGCACTGCTCAATGGCACCGTTGGCTACCTCAGCCTGGTTAAATACGGTTGCGACGAGGGCTACGAGATGATCGGGCGTGCCCTGCTCACCTGCGACTTTGACGAGCGCTGGAATGGACCCCCGCCACGTTGCGAGAGTAAGTTGTGACCATTTCTGTGGGATCAACAGGTACTAACTCTTCTCTCCTCCACCCTCTGCTCATCCCAACAGTTGTTGAGTGCGACACGCTGCCAGGCAATTATTACAACACCATAATCAGTGCTCCGAATGGCACCTACTACGGCTCCAAGGCGGAGATTAGCTGCCCGCCCGGCTATCGCATGGAGGGACCACGCGTGCTCAGCTGCCTGGCCAGCGGTCAGTGGAGCAGCGCCTTGCCCCGCTGCATCAAGCTGGAACCCTCAACACTGGCCACACCGCCAGCGACACCTCCAACGCCACCTTCTACTGCAGCCACACCTGCACCACCACCGCCCTACCGTCCCAAGGTCACCGTCAGCACAAGTCGCACGCCCGCCTACCGCCCGGCCAGCAGCACCACCAGCAGCTCGGGCACCGGCATTGCCAGCACCGCCGCCAGCTACCCGCATCCCAGCATCAGCACGCCGCAGGTGGAGATCAATGGCGAAGGTAAGTGGTGGTGTCACTCTTCCGGCACAGTTCGAATTTAACTTTTGTCCTTCGTTCCCTTCCAGCTGACTCCGATGAGGACATCATTAATGTGCCTGTGCCGGGCACAGTGCGCGAGGAGTTCCCACCACGTCGCACGGTGCGCCCCGTGCTCATACCGAAGAAGCCGAGCAGCACGCCTGCCACCAGCAGCAGCACCACAACCACCACCAGCACCACTCATCACTATGCACCACCAGTGCCCGTGTCGACCTATGCTCCAACTCCGCCCCGCACGCGCCCCACCCTGGAGACAACCACACGCAACACACAACAGATCATCCTCAACTCGCATCCACAGGACAATGAGATCCCCGACAGCGCCAACATACGCAAGGATCAGTCCCCCAACGTGAACATACCCTTCCCCGTGGACAACACCGATCGCAAGGAGACCAAGGAGGCCAAGCTCAACCTGGGCGCCATTGTCGCCCTCGGTGCCTTCGGGGGATTCGTCTTCCTAGCGGCTGTCATCACCACCATTGTCATCCTGGTCAGAAGGTAGGTCCCTTCCAAGCTTCTACGAACTAATTGAAACTTTGAACCTGATTGAACACAGACATGTTCAATCAAAAATACAAAAATTGAAATTGAAACTTAAATTGAAAGAAAAATTGAAATTGAAACTTAATTTGGAACTTTCGAAACATTTTGATTCAAGTCAAGTGAAGATCAAATTGAAATTGAAATTGAAACTTACAAAGAACGTAAAGCTATTTGAATTTCAATTCAAATTTTAACCTCAAATTTTAAGCTTTCAATTTAAATTCCTTTTCGACTTGCTCTCAATTTGAAAACAATTGAAACTCTGGTTGAAAGCTCAATGATTGAAACATACGGTTCGATAATGTTGAAACTCTTCAATCATTGATCTGTTTCGGTTTCTTATTCCTCCAAAAAGCTACACAAAAATAGTGACACTTAACTCTGTGGAACCTAATCGCTGTATACCCTGTAATTCTTTTTAACTGCTTCATTTCTAGTGTTGTTGTTGCTCTTCTCTTTTTGTTTTTGTTGTTGTTTTTTTCGATTCTCTATGCTCTCCTATCTATTTTACCTCCAACCGGCTTCTACCTCTAATGCTATCGCCACTCAGCCACTCCCACCGCCGCTCGCTCTCATCTTGTACATCTCTTCACTTCCCAAACTCATGCCCATAACTGTAAATACCCTATAATGACAATGATGTTGATGATGGTGTAGAAGAAGAAGAAGAGGGAGAGTCTCGTTAACACTTGCACTCATAACCGCACACAATAACACACCACACTCTCACACAAACACACACACACACACACACACACACACACACACACACCTCCAGTCATAAACCCAACTGAACATTCGCCAGGCAAACGACTGCGAGAATTCATCCGTTTTCGGCACTTTTTCGGACAAAATTTGACAATCCCGAGAATTATTTGTCGAGAAAGCTTATAATTAATAAAACTGGACCAGTTCTATACATTTCAAGCTTAAAGATCTTTTAGCACTGATCTTTCTCTTATGGTAAACCTCCTTCTTCAGCCTTGAGAATAGCCGAGGAACGGAGGGGAAAAGTGTCTAAAGAGAAAAATGAAGATTGGGAAGTATTCCATGTGCTAGACGGCACTCGATATTTTTTCGATACTTTTCCGACAATTTTTCGAAACTCCTTCGATTTTTATCGAAAGTCTTTCGACATTTTTTGAGACTGTTTCGAGACTTTTTCGAAACTCTTTCGACATTTATTGCAAGTCTTACTTTTTGGGAACTTTCTCGGAACTGTTTCGAGTCTTTTTCAAAACCCTTTCGAAATTTTTCGAAACTCTTTCGGCACTTTCTCGATTCCTCGATTTCCCATAATCTCCGTGCCCGATCGGGGTTCACGGAACTCTCGCCGATTCCCGTTCTGCCTGAGCGTGGGAGCCTGTCCGAAAACCACACACGACACATACGCTTTCTCTTTCTTTTTGTTGTACAACTCTCTTTTTCTCGTTTTCGTTTTCGTTCTCTTTCCACTCCTCGGCAAAATCATTCGCCAGCACCCCGAACAGCAAACGGCGGCATCTTGCCAAGCATTTTACCAATTACCATCAACACCACCAACACCACCACCACCAACATCCGCAGCAGCAGCAGCACCGCCAGAAGCAGCGCCAGCGCCAGCAGCAGCAGCGTTCGCACCACCATCGGGGATCAGCTGCCGGAGTCCCACCGCCGCTGCCCCCGGCGCGCCTTCCGAGCTACGCGACGGCAACGGCGACCAGCGCCACCAGCTATGCCTCCACGGCGCAGCTGACGCGCTGCAGCGGCAAGGCAGGAGGCGGCAGAGGCAGCGGCCACGGCCACGGCCACGGCGGATACCCTACGAGCATGCGGCTCTTTGGCAATGGCAATGGCTACGGCAGCATCAGCTCCAGCACGCGCTGCGAGCCGGCGCCGTCGCTGTGGTACAGCGTCCTGGCGCTGCCCTTCGATGACCAGAAGCTGGCGCGGCGCGAGCTGAGCACCTACGGCAGGGGCTACAGGGCACGGGCGGGGCTCTTCAGCAGCAGCCACATGTAGCTGCAGGCGTTGGAGTGAGCGAGATAGACATAAGAGTCATGCAAGCGGATGCCAAAGAAGGAAGAAACGAAACGAAATGAAACGAAATGAAATAGAAATGGAAGGAAACAACATGAAACGAAATCAAATGGAATGGAATGGAATGAAATGAAAGTGAAACCAAAACCGTTAACTACCTGCGTATGTAATGTGAACGAGTGCCAAAGAAGAGATGCTACAATCAATGAAACAATCAATCAATCAAATAAACAAACTAGCAAACAAACAATCAATCAATCAAACGAAATTGCACCACGGCCATACACATCAAATGTAAGCAGCCATAAAAATACTACCAATAATACACCAAAAGACAACAACTACAACAACAACAACAAAACACACGCTCAATCAACAAGCCAAAAACAGTCAATCAATCAAACAGTCAACACAACAAGAAAACCTCACTTGACTCTGGTACTTTCCGTTTGAATGCTGTATGGGGACTGCTGTTTCATTTCATCAATCAAACAATCAAATCAAAATTGTATCTATAAACAAACATCGGCACAGTTTTTTTTTCGTTTTGCATGTATCATCAGTCAATCAATCAATGTCATCAATTAAGAAATTGATACACAAACCCAAAGACAAAAGCGTTGGCACAGCTTTATTTGCTTTTGCATGTATTACCTTCTAAGTCAATCAATCTATGCCATCAATCAAGCAGTTTAGTTTGTCGTCAAACGCCAAACACTCTCTCACACACACACACACACACACACTCAGACACAAAAACACCATTTGATTTAGTCAGTCATCCATCTTATCAATCAAAGTTGTCATGCACAGCCACGCACAGTTTTCTGTTCAAACAGTCAATCTAAGAAACAATCATGCAAAGCTTCTTCTGGCCCACAGCCAGAAAGTTCACAATTTTCTTTTGATCAATCAATCAATCAATCAATGAAAAGCTGTTATCGGCAAACACACTCAATGTTCCCACCCGCAATCAATCAATCAACACAAACACACACATTCACACGAACCTCACCGAACACGTTCTGTCCCTTTCTTGTCTATGTGCAAGCACTGGCTGTCGCTCTCCCTCTTTCTCTCATTTCTCATTTCATATTTCATCTGCCATCTCTCTCATTTGTACTGTAATTTATTGTTTGATTTATGTTGTCTCTAATCTACCGCACTCTCTTTCTCTATCTGTCTCTCTCTTTATCTTTATCTTTCTCTGTTTATCTATCTCCACTCTCTGTTCGCCTTCCTCTTTGTTTGTGTTTCTCTTTTGTAACTAACACGCCCTGTTTTTTAGTACGTTGTTGCGCCCACTTGATTGAATCAATCATTAAACAGTTTTAACTAATATCAACTTTCTCTCTCTCTCTATCTTTCCGCTCGTTTGTGATCACTTGTCTCTTTCACGCTCAAGCAGAAACCGCACCACGCAACACTATCGCCATCGCGCCTCGCCCGATTGCAACACCGTCGCCAGCTTCGACAGCTCCACTTCCGGTTCTCGCAATGGACTCAACAGGTTTGTGCCTCGGCTAAAGCAACGCCGATCGTTTTGTAAATGGTGGTGGGCTTTGCTAAGAACACTTAGCGAAGTATTCAACCAAAATGGAAATAAATTATAAGCTTAGATAAAAGATAAAAATAGGGGAGTTCGAGGTTAAACAAAATATTGGGGTAAAATTGAGAAATAATCAAAGTACTTTTATTAATTTTAAATTAGCATAAATATATTGATAAGCTTCAAATATTTAGGATTTTATAAAGAGTTTTGACAACTTTTCGCAGTTTGGGACTAATATAGATAGAATTTCCCGTGCAGAAGCTTAAAGAGCAGAATTCAAATAGATATATAGGATCGAAAATGAATAGCGGAGATCATGTTATATTTTATGGATCAGTTTTTAGAAAGTTAAGGGAATTGAAATTGGAATGATCAATATGCTTAGGGTTTTTGAGATTATTTGGACTAACCAAAGGTTTTTTCCTACTCATAGATACTATCGCCAGGCGTGGGAGAATCTGCACGAGTCGGCCTCAAAGAACAGTTCGCATAACGCTCTGCGCCGCAAGGAGACGCTGGATCCGCCCAGTATGACGCGATCCCGTGACAATTTGCGCGACAATATGCAAAGATCACGTGAGAATCTGGATAGGTGAGTGCCCAGGAATTTGAAGAAGATAATATCAATATACCGATATGTATTATATGTTCCAGATGCGGTCGGGACAATTATGGCATGCGCGATAACTCCGAGATGGTTGTGTCGGATGTCTGTCTGAAGGGCGAGAAGAAGCGACACCATCACCACCACCACAAGAGCAGCTCGCGCAACGGCGACTATCGCGACCGGGACCAGTCCGCCGGAAGACGCGACCATCATAGACACAGCGGCAGCGGCGGAGCCGGCGGCGGCGGCGGACACTATTGACCAACCATGATCATAACCATCAGCGTGGAGGAGCAATAGCAGTAGCAGCACAACGAAAACCCGCTTTTTTGTTTAAACTTATAGCTAGATGTATGCGCACAGCTCTATATGTGTCTACGGATCAGATATAGATAGTTATAGACATATCTTTTTTTTTGATAGGTAAAAACTTTCTGTTCATAGCGAAAAATGTGTGTGGAAAATGTTAGCAGTAGGCGATATTTTTTAACATTTGTCAGTCAATAGCAGCTATAACGTTAACGTTAACTATATACCCTATACAAATACTTATACATATCGTATACCCTATATACTTAGCACATTCTGAAATTTTCAGCTATTTATTAGTTTTTTCGTACATTTTTTTGGATTATGAATTAGTTGTTAGGGCAAAGTGAGACGACAGTAGGCGTGGCGTGACGGTTTATTTGTTAGTTATAATACCATATACAATACCAACTCTCTCTCAAAACCAACCCACTAATCCCACTCCCAAAGACCCCAACCGAACCCAACTATGTGCAACTTGGTTTGGCTTAATTCCAGACAATCTTAAGCCAAATCGACTTGCCGCATAGTCGCATTCTTAACATTTAGGTACGTAAACCCCATCAAACCCACACCCCAACTCACTTTCCAGTAACCCCGAACACAATAGAAGAAGACGGAGGAGAAGAAGGAGAGAAATCTATAAATAATATTGTAGTACGACGCGTGCCATTAAAGGCAAAAAGAAAGCAAAAACTTGAGCATTTGCACCTAAAATAGTTCTACTTTATTTTCTACATTTCGCATGTCTTTCATCTCTCTTTTTATATAAATACCGACTTTTTCGACTAGTTATTTTCCATATTTTAGCGTATTTTGTTTTTTGTATGTGTAAAAAAGCAAGCAATTTTTTTTATGTATGCAATATTATTTGTATTCCGTGCATTATTTCCAATGTAAATAATAATAATTTATTTCATAAATAAAAATAATGAAAATTTTAACTAAATAAAATACAAAAGGCTTATTTTTTACTATTTAAAACATCGCAGGACTGCCAATGCCGTTTTTTTCCCGTTAAAACTGGCTTTTTTTGGATCAAACTACGGGCAGAGTTCGGAAAATGCGGGCAGCGGTATTTCTGGCTTTTTTATAAAAACTTTTAGATTTTTTCAGCTTTTCTGCATGAAAATTTATGAAAAAGTTGGCCTCGAGTCAATATAATGAAATCGTTCAAATCGGATCATAATTGCAAGAAACGAGGTTATCCTAAGAGTATATAAGCCTGAACAGCTCAAATACCTTCTCAGTATAAAGTAAGGATTCTTTTCAAGTCAATAACGATAATTATACCTATTATTGTCTATGACACACCTTCGATTTATATATAGATAATCTTATAACATTTTGTAAGATAATTGGGCCCGCTTTTGTTGGCAGTTTTTCAGCTTTTTTTTAAGAATTTTTCATTTACTTTTCTTGCCGTCAAAAACAGCTATCTCTAGCGATAAAAAGCTGCCACCACTAGCTGGCAGCAAACATGTGTGCTTTGCCAGGCCTTGCGGATTGTGCCAATTCGAGCAGACGTGAAGTTGGCTGCTGTGGACAAGTTGCTTTTGCTAATTAGCAAGCTTATTGCATTATAAGCAGTATTTCTATATATAATAAATATTATTGGATATAAAAAATTAATTGTTACTAAGATAACAAATAATTTAACAATTAAATTGTTAGACGACAATTGATAATTTCTCTGTTATTAACAACTTGCGCGCACAGCTGTCAGTCACAACAAGCGATATACCAGAGTAATCGATAAATACCAGAGTGTCACTTTAAGTCAACAGTGGACAATAATAGAAGCAGCGAGTAAATGTTGACATAATGTGACTTTAAAAGTGTCATTGTAAATGCAGATCGAGTCAATGTTTTGTCTGCTTGAGCAACATTTGAAATGCATGTTGGCGCGAAAGCTTATTAAGTTGGCTGCAAGTGCGACTAACAGAGCTGGCGTAGCATGCCGCCAGAGGGCGCTTTGGCGCGTGCAACGCTGGCGAGCGCACGCCATGTTTGCGCCGGCAGCTGTCAAAGTGACATACGTGCGCAGCGCCTCTCTTTCGCTCTTTCTTCTACGACCGTTCGCCACACAAGATGGTGCGTTAACCGTAAAACCTGCGACAAAATAAAATCGCCAATTTCCTGAGGCATCCGCGGAGATTTTTGACCAAAAACCCCCAGCGAATGCGGCGCGCGCCGAGCCGAATGTGAATTTGATCAAATTATGTGAAAATCCGGCCGACTTGCGGCGCAGCGCGGCGCGGCGGATAAACAAAAACAAATTGGCGATTTTTTTTTGTTGTTTTATGTTGTATTTTTTTTATGTGTTTTTTGTTGTTGTGCTTGAAGCTTGGCTAATTTAATATTTTCTATTGTATTTATTGCACTCGGCGGGGAACAGACGAAGGGCACATCCAGCTTTGGTAAACGCCACAACAAGACGCACACCCTGTGCCGTCGCTGCGGACGCTCCTCGTACCACATCCAGAAGTCGACTTGCGCCCAATGCGGCTACCCCGCCGCCAAGTTGCGTTCATGTAAGTGCCACGCCCCCGAGCCCCTTTAACTCGCCTGGGTTAGACAACTAATCCCAACTCTGTTCCTCCGCCCCCGCCCTTGCAGACAACTGGTCCGTCAAGGCCAAGAGGAGGAAGACCACTGGCACCGGCCGCATGAGCTACCTCAAGGTGGTGCGTCGCCGTTTCCGCAACGGCTTCCGTGAGGGCACCCAGGCCAAGCCCAAGAAGGCCCCCGCCGCCAAGTAAGCTCCGGAACAGCCCGACAACTGCCCCCAACCACAACAGCAACAACATCAGCCACAACAGTCGTCAACTACAACAACAACCGCAGCAGCTGCTGGAGCAGGAGCAGCGCAACAACCCAATTGATGCCACCACTTTCCATGCTCCTCTCCGACGGCGACAACGTCCGGCGGCAGTTCAAAAATAAATTAACTTTTTTTTGAATTAAGTGAAACTTTGTGCTTCTTCTTTCCCCCTTTTTTTTTTTGGTGCAAAAACTGTTCTTTTTTTTTGTTGTGAATCTGGGCACATGGCCCAAACGCCGCTCCTCCTGAGGCGTCTTCTGGCGGTTTTGCGGCCAAAAGCAGCCACAAGGTGAGCCAAAACACCTCCAACTGTTCTGCAGTTCGAATTGGCTGCGTTTCCAATTGGAATGTGCAACAAGTGAGGTTATGTGCTTGTTTATACCCTGTAACCGGCTTGCCGACTCAAGGGGAATGCACGCAAAGCTGCCATAGTGCAGACCAGCAGTTGCAGCAGAAATTGTCAATCATTTTATGACCAATATACCCGATGCCCTTCAAAGAGCTGATGCACCCATTAGACTTGGGAGGGCCTCTGGGCACACTGGAAAATGCTATGCCAAAGCCTTTTAGGAAGAAGCATGCTCTGTTTCACTCCAAATATTTGCTATCCAAGGGAAATTCTCTGGAACAAATAGCAGTACCAACTTTTCCAGTACAAAGATTTTATAATTGTATATTTTATATATACTTTTATATTATGAAGAATTTATAATTTGATTGATTCATTAAAACCTAAGGATTTTTCACGGATATAGTAAATATATTTTTCTGAGAAAAATCCTTTAGTTTCAATGAAGAAACTAAGTGAATCAGTGGATAGCGCACTGTTCGAGTCCCACTCATGTCGAAATACTTGGTTGTGCCGTAGGATTTGATTTTTAGTGAAGGAAGCAGAAATAATGCTTCACGCTGTGACCTTATAGGGTTGTTATGCCAAAAGAAAAGCATCGGCTTGATTCTTTGAAGAGTCCCTAGGTGTAAGCGGTTTGTTTGGTTGCCCAGTGCATATCTACTGAATGATGATAGATGGCATCTATTGATTAATCTCCCATGGTAAATGGGGTTCCAAATGGAACACTAGAAAACTGGCAGAGGGTGTTAAGAACAGAAGACGGGAGTTTGACAGCCAGTTGATCTGTACAAAAGGCAGAGAGAGATGAAGATATCAAACCCTCTGTAGAAGATATATCTTTAATAACTCCAATTTTAAACCCAAACGATTTCAAAACAGTAAAAGCGTAGCAAAGTTCGCAATTTATTCTCTTGTAGAATCAGTCAGTCTAGGGCCATAGTTATCCAAATTATTTCTAGCGATGGAATTAACCTAATCAGATCAGAGTTTTATTTTCGAATGCCAGATAGTTGTACCAACTATCTGCTGCATAACCTGAAAAATGTTATACCAATAAGATTTAAGATCGTCCAAAATATTGCTGGGTAATATTGTCCCTTTAGCGGCTCATATTGTCCCAATAGCCCCGAAAGGGTTATATCTATGCCATTTTCCATACATATTTAGGTACACAAACCTTCTTTTTCAGCTAAAAAAAATCATTTTTTATCCAAAATTTTCTTACTGAAAATTTCGATGTGGTCAAATTTCAGGTTCATCATTGCGGTTATCTTTAAGATTTGACTTGTTCATAAATATAGAAATTTAATCCAATTGGCCTTTTAACTAGGGGAAGTATATTTTTAAGAGTGGTTTCCTACCTAAGTTCTATGAAGACTAATCTGATAAGCACATCCATTGTAAAGTTACATTAGATCTTACGAAAAGTAGACCTTTTTTAACTCTGCCATAGATATAATTCAACCAAAATAATAAGGTTTACGGAAGCTCACAAAATTTGACCAAGACCGTAGGCCCATTTTGCTACAGCCTGTTTCCTTAGGTATAGGTAAGATGGATTGGAAATGGAAGATGGGTTAAGAATATTACTCTTTTCATCTGATAAAAATGCTTGTTGAAAATGAAAACAAGCAAAGTCTGATAATCTATTGAGTATTGCTTATCGATCCAAAATATGTTATTATCGAAGGTAACAGTGGCTTTAAAAATAAAAGGAAAACAATATTTAAGAAGTGCTTCACCGATTGTTCCAAAATTGGTAGGGTCGATAGAAAACTGGGGGGCTAAAGCGTATGGAAAATGGACAAACTCCTATCCGGCCGGTTCAGTGCTGAAGGATTACAAAAAAAAAGGAAGCGCACAACCGGGCAAGACTCCAACGATATCTTTGTCTAATAAGAATTTTGGAGATCTACGACGCATTATTATTTTTATTATATAGCCATAACAACCCTTTCGGGTCGAAACCTGAAGCTCTATTTTCTTTTATTTCTGCTTCCTTTCCGGAAGAACATTTTTATGTGGGTGGATTTTAAATCCTACGCCATAACCTAGTTTTTCTAGGAGGGTCATGCCTAAAAGCATAAGCGGGACTCGAACCTCGCACCTCTTGTTTGGCGGGACAGTGCGCTATCCACTGGACCACCGAGGCCCCGATCTACGACGCATTACAATCTTTTATTTTAAAGGGTAAAAAATTGCCCAAAGTGGGTATTTCTTGATTTCACACTTCAGTCTCACGTTTTGGATTGGAACCAGTTCCATTGATCCACTAGCAGATGAATCACTAAGCAGCGCCTGAAAGTATGCCCTGCTATATGAAAATATTCCAACGATTCGTACGTCATCTGAGACTACTCTATGTAATCATAATACATTCCCCTGTTAAGTGCAGAAAATAGATCCTTAAATAATAATAAAATTAAAACAGATCTACAGATTTGTATATAAGTTTTCCAAGTTTTATTAAATTAGGTTACGAAATAAAAGGGGGAAGCAATGGACCTCGCTTAAAACTAGGTTTCGTCTAAAAAATAATACAGATTGGGGGAAAAAGAAAGAAAAAAGATGTAAAAGATCTGTGTAGAGGCGAGCTGGGGTTCTCTTTAGCAAGCTGGATGCAATATCGTATTGCATATCGTAATATAGTTTATATCGTAAAGCAGTGGCTGATGAGGTTTAATGACTATCGCGATTTGCATTATCTTTCTTCGATCTGACTAAGAGTTAAATTTACAATGTATAAAGCGTTTCACTATAACTAAGGGTGCCTTGGGGGAGTGGGGCAGGGTGTTTCAGGGGATGGCAAAGCAAAGCTTAAGGTTATTGGGGGGACTTGGGAAATCGGGGCTTGGGGACTTGGGATTACGCGTGTTTCAGGCGAATTACATAAATACGACTGCGACGACTAAAGGCTAAACGCAAAACAATTTACAATATTAAAAAATAGACAAAAAAATACATATATAAAATATACAAATAGATCTATATGTAGGGGGACGGGGAGTTATCATACAGTAAAAGTTTAGTTTAGTTTTGGATTAGCTTAGGATTAGCTGGCTAATCGGCGTGCGGATGCGTGGTCGCTGGCGTTGGCGTGGGCGTTGATGTGGGCGTGGCCGTGGCTGTGGGCGTTTGTGGGGCAGTGCTGGGCGTAGGCGTGGCTGACGCGGGCAGCGCAGGCGATTTGTTGGCCGAGCCGGGCCGCTTGATGAGCAGCTTCTTGATGTTCTGGAAGGGCGCGTCGAAGAGCACCGTCAGCGCAACGGAGGCCAAAAATATCGATATAAATTCGTTGGTATCGAACTGGGGGGGTGAGAAAAGATACAAAAAATGACATCAAAATTCAAATTTTTCAAAGGAAAGTAGGAAAATTTCAGACTAGAACTTCCTCAGCAAAGTAAAGGTGGAACATGTTAAGTACAATAGAATTTTCTATTTTCCGGATAAGTGTGTTCAAAAGAAAGAAAAAGAAAATATTCAGAAATATTTCATATCCATTATTTTTACTCTTGTCTATTTCTAAACAATCTATAAGAATATTGTCAAAAGGCTTCTAATTCTCAATATTTTGGAAAATATAAAAATTTGATAGTTTTCTGTCGAAAACTTTCATTACAATTCAATTTCATACGATTTTAAAATCTGTATATTTTAAATACTATAAAAATTGGATAGCTTTCTACTGAAAACCCTGAATTCCATCGAAATTCAGATTATATTTAAACCAAATTTAGACTAGAATTTTCGAATAAAAGTATAACCAGACGTCGAGTCAGAAAAGTGTATTTCAAAGAGCTCTCAGAAATAGTAAAGAGCTTAAAGAAATGCATTATTTTTACTTTTTTCTATTTCTGAACAATCTATGTTCTTAAGGTCATAAATTCTGAAAATGTCGGCAGGCAATAGTTTTCTATCGAAATCTTAGCAGAGCATTTCAGCATGACTCTTCTACGGATTCTCTTAACATTCTCAAATAGTCTCTTCTACGAGGGGCCTTGAGTTTCTCCTACAATACAATTCCATGTTTCCCTGACAACTTTCCGACAATTTTTAAACATGTTGAAGGCACATAGGCTTTTATCATCTCGGGGAATACTCACAATCACGGAAACAAAATTATAATAATGATGTATGTGACGCCTTCGACCGACATTATAGAAAAAGACGGGGAACTGCGTCAGGTAGATGGCATACGACAGCTTTGTGGACACCTGGAAGCCGCGCCAGGCGAAAAGCTTCGTGAAATTATCTGCGAAAGGAGCAAGAAGGATGTTAATACGGATACAGTTCTCCTGGTTCCCCCGTGATCCCCTGGCCCCGTACTCACTTTCATAGCCATTGTGCGAGACGAAGACAATCCAGGAGAAGAACAGGCACCAGGCGATGGGCGCAAAGGCGGCGTAGATGGCCGCGTGGGTCGAGTTGTAGACGTAGTTGATGTCCCCCATGGGTGCGGGGCCCAGGACGGAGGCCAGCACACAGACGGTGGCTCCCAGCCAGCCCAGGCGCAGCTGGAGGGGACTCAGCTGGGCGCCCTGATACTTGCGCAACGCGTAGCCCAGCAGTATGCCCATTATGTAGACCGTGGAGCGGTGTGGTGGGAACGAGTACATGTAGTCGGCGGTGCGGAACAGACGTTGTATGCTGCAGGAGAGAGAGGATGACACATAAGTAAGGAGCAGCAGTTGGTCAAGAGGGTGTACCCACTTGGTGCCGAAGTATATGTAGTTGGACAACTGATTGACAATCGTGGTGTAGTAACGGGCGGCTGTGCCCACCGTGCAGAGCAGCAGCAGCACGAAGAGACCACGACGAGGCCAGCGCCAGAGGGCCAAGATGAAGATAGGCGCCACGGCGAACAGTTCCGTATCAATGCCCAGATGATGGGTGTGGGTGAGGCACATCTCGCTGAATCCAAAGTAGTTGTGGATGAAGAGCAGATTGCGCCACCAGTGCTGCTTGCAGATGTCCGCATGGTGACCCACCACCAGGTTCCACTGAGGACCCGAGCCCCAGAGGGGCAGAACATAGGTGCAGAAGAGTATCAGAGCGGCCAGAGGAGGTACGATGCTGCGCAGGAATAGAGGGGGGATTAGTTTAGGGAGAGCGTGAGACTTGGAGCTGGACTCACCGCATCAAACGGCTGACGTATTCGTTCTTCAGGCGTATGGGCTGTCGCTTCATGAGGCGTCCGAAGAGCGAGTAGGAGGTCAACATGCCGCTGAAGAGCAGGAAGGGATCCGTGTAGAGGGAGGCCGCACGCCCGATTACCGTCCAAGGCTGGCCCAGGTTCTCCGACATGGCGGTGCGATTGTTGTACGGATTGAAGAACATCGCCATGGACTTGTGCGAGAATATCAGCATCATGGCGTTCATGAAGCGGATGCCGTGCACCGTCTCGAT
Source organism: Phorticella flavipennis (assembly GCA_037040045.1). Lineage (NCBI taxonomy): Eukaryota > Metazoa > Arthropoda > Insecta > Diptera > Drosophilidae > Phorticella > Phorticella flavipennis. The sequence continues at coordinate 22,024 of JBANCY010000162.1, read as the reverse complement.
GTCTCCGGGACCGCTGTTCGTGCTGAAGAGCCAGCGCAGGTTCTTGTCCAGGGAGAAGGCCGTGCACCACTCATCTGGAGGGAGGGAAAGCAAGCAAATGTTGAAAGATACATTAAATTTAGAATCAAAACTATAGGAAACCCGACAGTTGCCAAATACGCATACGAATTCCAAGAAATCGAAATAGATTTTATTGATATATGTATATATATACTCGATTCTTAGCAGTTTTCAAAAAGATCAATTCCGTTTACAAGGAATCGATTTGGCCTCAGTCTGACGTCGTAATTGCTCTCCGGCAATATTTGAATATAATATTATATCAATTCTACAAATTTGTTTCTATTATAATCGATTCTTTTCTAAAATTAGTGTTTCGATGCGCCAAAAATCGATATTTTTATCGTTCAGACAACTAAATATATCCTGAAGAAACTGAAAACTATTTGATATATTTATTTAATTACCATCTGCTTCGTTTCGTAGTCCCATTTTCCATAAATATATATCTAAAACGTCAAAAGCATGGAGCTTTTGCCTCTTTTCTCTAGTGAAATAAAAGTGCAAGATCTGATCTTACGGAAATCTCATGTTTTACAAGAATTGCTTCATAAACTACCAAGTTCCTACAGTTTGACTTGGCATTGCGCTTGAAATTCGTAATTCAAGGATTACTTCGATACTCTAAAAAGGAACGGCAATATCTGCCCAAAAGCAGCCGCTGTAACAAGTTTCATTCGGATCGACCTGCTAAGAGCTGAGTTCACATAGTTAAGGAAACTCCCAGCTTCATATTTGGCTGAAACTTTGTGTATTTCAACTATTTACTTACTCTGCTTTCCCTGTTCCTTAGTGCTTCTATCGTAGATGGTGGAAAGTATCGCCACACTGAGTACCAGCAGGAAGAAACGCACCGCCCAGGTGGTGTTGCGGTCCCAGGGCTGCGGGTTGCGCACCTGGCACATCTGCGGCTCGACGCGCACGTTGAACGAGATGCCCGTGGAGCCCGTCTGGTTCCGCAGATACTCCGCCACGCTGTACTCGACATCGCGGGCCGTGCAGCCGGAGGGCACGCAGAGACCCCAGTTGATCAGGGAGTAGCGTGGTACACGATGACCCGGCTGTAAGAACAAAACGGGTAGACGAATAATGATAGGGTGTGTCGGGTGCAAGGGCAAAGTTAGTTAAGCTCAAGCAGTATTATGTTGTCCTAGTCTTAGGGGAGTTTGTAAACAAACGAAACTAGATTTTGATCAGATAACGAAGTATTTATACACTTTGCCAAAAAGTGTGATATATAGACGAAAGATTTGGAACAACTTGTGCTTGCGATAAGATCAGTAACTGGGTTTGGCCAAATATTTGTTCCCCTAGCTAAGTTTTTCCTGGGAAGCGTACAGTTAAGGAGAAACTATAGGGAAGAAACTCTTGAGCTCTTTAGACCCTCCGAGGATCCATCTAAGCCACTGATCAGTCTATGCCCCTTACTTAGGGTATACGAACCAAAGTGTAAAAAACTGTCAAATTTAGATATTTCTGGTTACAAATCTTTGCCTCTTCTCTTCTCCCCCTTTACACCTGCTTCCTTCTTTCTTCTGCTTTTATCGTTGTCTTTTTTGTCTGTGTCTCTCTCGAGTGTCCGGTTCAACGAACCGAAATGCTCGTAATTAATTCGAATAACTAATTAGCATACGAGTCTATCGTCATTCGGATATTGGCCTAAACAATCAAAGATTCAATATGGTTAATAACAATATTTTTCAGCTATATCAAAATATCGAACACTTCGTCTGGCTCTCTTTTTTCGTCAAGTTCAATGTCAAATTGCAGTTAAATCACAGCAAATGATGCTCCATTAGCACCTACCTTTCTTTCGATCTCAACCTCTACCTCTATCCTTACCTCTCGTCCATTACCTCGTCCATTTCACCATCTTTCTGCTTCTCTCGCCTACGAAATTTCCAAATCAATCTTGAATTACAACTTGTATCAAGTGTCGAGCTAATTTATTGAACCATTTGAGAAAGTTACCCAATAAAAATACCTATTTTGACTTTAAGCTTTAATTGACATTTAGAAATATATTTTGCATATATAATATATATAATGATATTTATTTCATAACACTTTGTATTTAAACGATATAGAGAACTTTCTCGAACTACCGAATCATAATGAACATTGGGAGAATTCTAGTTCCGGTTTTCTGTTTTAAAGCTCACGTTGAGTTTCGTACCCTTCAATAAAACCCTCCATAAGGAAAACTCCTTATGCGCAAGATTTATAATAAACAATCCTAAGCATAATCCTCGACAAACGAACTATTTCCATTGAGAACCATTTCATTTGAGACTCAATAGATTCTATTGGAGACTCTTTTCAGCCGAAGAAGCTTAGGCTTCTAGTAGGGAGGAACTAGACGAACTGACAGACAGATGAATAGCCTGACAGACGGACAGATAGATAGACAGACGGAAGACGGACAAACATGGTTAATCCGATCAATTTTTGCCCTAGTTTTGCATTCCGTGGGCATCCGAAACAACTTCCTATGAATTACAAGTTTCAGCACAATGTAGGTGATTATGCAATTTGAATCCAAAAGAGTATATAAAAAGTTGGAAGACCAAGAAATTATGGGATTTCCAAAGCAAGTTGGGTGTGTCTGTCCAGCAGGACTTTGGGATGATTCACTGAGCTGTGCGTGGCTCATGATTCAATTTAATAGCCTTGGAACCGAAATAAGCAATAAAGGGTATATATAAATGGTATATTATAGCATTGCTCCATCATTTATTGGGGGAAAATTCTACTCCGATGTGCCCATTTCCTCCCATAACTTCCTATGTTTCCCAATTTTTCTCAGCATATGAGCAACTGCAACTGCCTGTTTGTTGTCATCAAGGCTAGTGTTTTCCATATATATCCCCCTCCCACTCCCCCTATCATATCATAGAATATTATATGATATGGTATATGTGTTTCGTGCTCCCCCCACTCGGCCAAGTCGTCATCTCATTGCGATCTCAGTCACGTGCCGAGCACTCGCCATTAAAACTGCATTAAGAGCAGAAACACGGCGAACTTGGCCAACGAACTTGAGCATTTTCAGCGGATGAAGCTAAGGCAAAGCCAAAGGAAATAATAGCACAATAGAGCGACTAGCAGATACCCTGTGAAATTGTTGCAGTAAAGTATACATTGGGAACCATTGGCACTATGAGCGGACCTTGAGTTTGGCACCTCATTCATTTGAAGACAGGAGGTTTTAGAGTTTTCGGCGAGGGGTCTTTGTACCCTAGTTTCAACACATTCCCTTACCATTTCATACCCAGTTTCGTCCCAATCCTCTACGGTTTACATTAAGTTAACTAATGGACTCTATCATGTGCAGGCCTTTGAACCTCGAAGCTCGGAACGTCCCGCGCTCAGCTCATACCTATACCAAGCTTCATCTCAATTCTTAACCAATTAATATGATTTTATCCAATAGCCTCTGCCATGAAAGGGTCTTTGAACCCGTATTAGACAGTCTTATCTCTTTTCATACCTAGTTTATGGATATATCATTCCATATCTAGTTTCATCTTATTCTTTGACCAATTGAACCACAAAGCCCGGAACGCTCCGCGTTTATATCTTTCCATACCTGGTTTATGAGTTTATCCCTTAAACTCAGTATCGTACCTAGTTTCATCTAATCCTCTTCTATTTCCAATTTGAGATTATTAAGGTCCTGAAAGGCCTAACCTCATTTCTTTTTCTACCTAATAACGTTTCAATCCTTAGCTTAGCAGTTTTTCCAAATGAGTTTATCGATAGAAATATAGTGTTCAAATATGACCTAATTCTATGCTAATAACTATATAACTTGTATAACTTCCAATCCGGATCGGGGGATCGATCCCTCGCATCATAATCTGCCCGTTTCCTATAGAAATCGAATCGAAATTTCAGCTACTTGTGACTTTTACTCAAAAATTGAAGATGTTTCTCCTCTCGCAGGGGAAGCAAAAGGCTGTACCCATCTGGCGGACACAATGGTTTCCCTGCGATTGGGATACTCCTTCACCTTCCCCCACCCTCCCGCGGCTTCTACTCACATCATTGAATTCGCTCTTGAAGGGTCCGTGGGACTGCAGAAGCTTGAAGAAGTTCTGCAAGCGCTTCGACTTGTGTGGCAACACTGGCTGCGCGTAGGCCAAACAGTATTGACCACGTAGCATGTTGTTGTTGCTGTTGCTGTTGTTGTTATCATCGTCATCGTTGTTGTTGCTGACGTCATCAAATGGCTGTTGGATGCCCAAACATTGATCAAAGTCGCCCGGCTGATTAATGTTGCCATTCAAAATTCCCGAGTTCAACTTGCCGCTGGCATCGTGCACTGCCACAGAAAGAGAAAGAGTTCGAGTTAGAGTTATAGAAAGAGATAGCAATAGTTGTGTGTCATGCCACCCCAAACCCCCCCCCCCCCAAGCCCCAAACATATCTCAAGAGAGGCAAACAGAGAGAGAGAGAGAGAGAGGAGTACATTTGACCTTGACTCTGCTGCCAGTGGGCGGTCGTTCGACTCGTTGCAACTTGTTTTGGTTTTATTCTGATTCTGATTCGGATTCGGATTTTGATGCTGTTACTGAGCTTGGCCTGCTTAGCTCAAGGCGGCCCAGCTATAAGGTGGCGGAGCAGCTAGCCGGCAGCAGGTACCAGCTGTCTGTGGGTCGAGTGCCCAGCCGCTTGGCTCGCCGAGGCGCACCTTGTGGCAGTTGCCGCATGGCCCACAGCTGGCTCAGCGCTTTTGTGCCAAGTTCGCACAGTTGTTGTTGTTGTTGTTGTTGTTGTTGTTGTTGCTATTGCAATTTGCTGCAGTTGGCTAAAATTCAGTTGTTGTTGCTGTGACATTGCGGCGGCTGCAAATGTGGGTAAAGTTCGAAGCGTGACCTTCACTTTAGCCCCCACCGGCGGCAGCTGCGGCTTGAGCGGCACGAGAGGCACACACACACGCACACACACAAACAGGTGCTCCATGCTGCAATTTCAGAACTTGATTATTTGATGCATTTGACTGCACTCTTTCGATTCATGTCGAATGTCTCGTGTCTGGCGGTCACAATGCGGCTTCCACTCGGCTCCGACTCCGGCTCCGGCTGCCACTCGGCTTCGATTCTGGTTCTGATTCTGACTCTGACACTGACTCTGGTGGTATCCGAATCCGAATCTGAATCCGAATCTGGCTGCGACTTGCCCAGTTGGCAATGACTCGGATTTGGCTAGAACTGTGTGTGTGTGTGTGTGTGTGATGGATGCATCAATCTCTTGCCATTCAAACCGGCTGAGAGAGCAGCTACAGAGGCGCCACACACACTGTGCAAAAACTATGACTCAATTCCGGGGCAAGCTTCGAGCAGACCAAACTCTGTTGAAGAAGCTAACCCCATGAAGTGCCAAAAGTGGCGAGGAGTCTTTACAAGCCACCGGAGTGATCTTTCAAGATGGTTCTAGGTCTAAAAATACCTGGAAGAGGTATCCGATTTACATCAAATAGGCATCGTTTTGCTCTGACAATCCCTCATTAGCCAACCTGAATGCCATGGCCTCCTCTCTGGCACCCATATTGATCGCAAGCTTAGTGTGTAAGTTCCCCCAACATGGGGTTAGTCCACAGTGATCCCTAGCCTCAGGCCATCTCGATAACTTCTTGCCAATGCTGCACCAGCCAAATCCTTCGCCATAGTCAAAAACAGATGGTAATCGCATGGTGCGAGAGTCAGACTATAAGGCCGATGGATAAGATCCTCCCAACCAAACTCTCGAAGCTTCTGGCTTGTCACTGTCGATGCGTGTGTTCTGGGGTTCTCCTGATGACACACAATTTTTCTCCTGTTGGCCAGAAACTGAACGCTTCTAGCCCTAGCTTTACCCGAAATTTCTCCCAGTGTAGACCGCTCTAATACTCACTTTTCAAGGCCCACAAGTCGAAGTTGTTCAATCCCTGCAAATAGCGTCGCATCTGAGCCCGGCAGATGGGTGAGGCGTCCGGATTACGTGCCGCGTCGAAGGGCTGGGACAAGGCCAAGAAGCGTTTGCCAATGTTGTACAAATACACTGAAAAAAAGAAGAAATTATTAAAATCGGGTCAAAGTGTATGCATTTTGCAGCCATATTTTGTTAGGCGCCAGCCTGGTTGTTGCCAAGCAACATATGGCTTGAGCCACAGCTATCGTTATCGTTATCGTTATCGTTTTGGGCACGTGCCGCTGGAACAGGAAGTCTCAGACAAGCGCCCACTACAAAGCCCACAGCCAAATCCCGAAACCCAAAGAGCCGAAGAGCGGAGGAGCCGCTGCATAGAAATGTCTTTTAATGAGGCGCCGCAAGAATCAATCAGCTGCAGCCGCCGAAAGCTAAAATGTAGCTGCGTTTTTAGCGGTTTTTTTATGCCCAAGCCAAAATCAAAATCGAAATCAAAACCAAATCCGAAACCCAGAAATTCCCAATCTCAAAGTGCGCAAAGCTCAAGTTCCATCATCATCAGCATGCGCGAGGCGCAACGCAACAGTTTTTAGCTTTCAGTTGGCGTTCCAAGCGAAACGCTGTCATCATTGGGAATACTCCACAAAAGGGTAACTACAGGGTATGTAAACAGAGAGAGAGGGGAGACTGCGAATTGTGGAAATTTTGAATGCATCTGGAAAGTGTGGTGACTTGTTGAGCAATAGACAAGCAGCTGAGGGACCTTAACTTGAGCTTTGTGTGCTCAGCAAGCATTACAGGGTATCTACTTTGGCGTAGAACTTAAAATCCAGCCGCGAAAGCGAAAAGGAAGGCTAATAATGCTTCCGTCTGTAAAGCGATAGGGTTGTTATGGCCATATAAGAAAAGTAATAGTACAGGGTATTAGCTAGTCGTGCACTAGCAGTTTGCCAGCTCAGCGCTTTGTTCTTATTAACATTATTAACATTATCATTGTTGGGCTGTCGTCTGATTTTTATGCTAAGCTAAAAGCAGAAGCTCATTTCGTATGCAACAGACAAACCGAGCGACAGGCGGACAGAGGGTATGACAGACCGACAGACGGACAGACAGACGTACAGCTGGTTCGGGGCCCAGAGACAGAGACTACTGAGTGAATCTGCCAGTCAGTAGCGCTTGCCTCATTAGCTGCATCCGTCTTGCGGCGGGCTTCATAGACGCAGTGGAGGCAGTGGGCTGGGGGCGGTTAGTGTAGTGGGCGGGGTATAGGTTGGACAGGGGAAGGGTGTTACGCCTGGGCAGTCCCAAAGTGCTAAAATGCGTCAGACGAACGTCAACGACAAGCTAAGACTGCGGAATGTGTCGCCTGTCGTCAGTTTCTATATATCTACAATACATATATATATATATATATCATATCGTATCATATCTAGCTGGTTATACATATTTGTATCTAAATTATACGATCTGAAAGCAGCAACCAAATGGGGAAAAACTACGAGACACTCGTCACGCGTCCGCAGCGACATCGTGTGCCCCCCCGAGTGTGTGTGGTGTGTGTCGTGTGTCGTGGATCGGGTATCGGGCATATCTATCGATCTATGTCGAGAGACAAGGAAGAACTCGAAAATTCAATAATCGCAAAACAGAAGAGAAGAGCACAGAACCAAGCTGAACCGAACCGGACCGGCTAGTTCAGTTAAATATATGCTCGTAAATCTTCAGTTTGGGGCTTAAACAATTATGTGTCTGGCATGGTAAATGGAATGTGAAATGTTATGGGGAGTACGAATGTTGGAGTGGGGGGAATGCATAATGAAACACCAGGGAAATCTGCATCTGGGTTTCATCTATCGCATAACAAAAGCAATATTTAAATATGACCGTGAAATTGTCTGACAGGGACAATCACAGAAGATTTCATGAAGAATTGCTGAATTGAAGATTCATTGAGAATTCTACTTAGTTTCGGTAGACCAGGAAATCTATGTGCTCAGTTGGATAATGCATGCAAATTAGCGACGGATCGAATATATCGTGAGCAGGCCAAGAAGTATTCACATTTTGTTCAACAATTTTGGAGCGCGGTATCTATAATGTAGCCTAAATGGTCGAGGATCGTCACTTGAGTACACTGAAAATGTCATAAGTATATGTAGAGATTCGAGACTAGTTGTCTTTTAGGGCCACGGTATGATATATATAATAATGTTATGTTATGTTTATATTATTGAATGTGAGACGATCTTCAAAATTTCACAAAGATTGCATAAAAAATCCCAACTTATGCCCTACAGAAAAAGTAAAAAATTTGACTGAAGCCTGATTTTGCTAATCAGATGGCATGGCGAGGCCTGAAATAGCTATAGTCATATCTGGTGCCAGGCCTCCCTGCTCACAATCAGAAAAACTCGCTCACAACTGCAAATTTTTGAATATTTTATCTGAAATAAAGTATGTATATATAAAATTGAATCTTTTATTTATACTGGAAATTTCATAACAATCGGTTGATAAACGCAGAAGTTATTCAATAAAGAATGCAACGAAGCGAAAGCAGAAGAATTGCTGAGAAAAGACCTGAAATTAAACAGTTGACTCCCACAGCTTGTGCCGAAATTAAAATTTAGCATATGTTCATGAAATCGATAGTATCATTCTGACTTTCAAGAAGCTAAACCCAGCTGAGCTGTTTGCCGAGAAGAATTCAAATCTGTAGCCCAGTTTGGTTTGGCACAAAAGTTGGTAAAAATAACGATGATGCTGCAGAATGCCGAACGAACGTCGGGCGTCCGGACGGGTTCTAGTTCTGGTCAGAAAGAACTCTCTGAAATTCCTTGTTCCACATTTTATGCATAAATAATGCGATTTAAAATCGGCAAATTTGGTTGATGAACTTGAACATTTGATCATTTCGCCAATTCGCGAATTCTCTTAGTCAGTCCACAGTCCATAGAAAGTCAATAGACATAAAGACAACATTATGATCGAATGAATAAAACAACAAAAAGTAAATAAATAAAGTCGAGAGAATGAAAGAAATTGTCAACTTTTGATTCTCCTTCGGCTGCCCCTACCAAACCCCTTCCCGCTCCACCGTTAACAAAAACCCATAAACATTTTTTTAGCAAATGCCCAAAAAGCAATTAGGGGTTTCGCCCATTTTGGGAGTGCCGAATATCACCTACTCTGCCCCGACATGCAGCACAGTTATGTGACATACTTCGGAGTACTGTTAGGCAATCTTTCTGAAATTTGGTGTGGTGTTTCTATAATACTCTACATATCGATTCAAGGAAATATTTTCAGTCAAAAAACTCGTAACGCTTCATAAAGCCCAATAAAGCTAATAGACATAATTGTTTGAAATTTGTTAAATTGCAGTTTTTTAATAAAAATAAAAAATTTCTTCCCTATTTCAACTCTGCAATCTTAATTTAGACTGGTCGAACTTCAGTAAAATCTGATATTCTGATATTCGTTCTTGAAAACTCTCTTAATATCATGGACATGGACATGGCCCAGGAGAGTTCTGGAATATAATACAGGTAAACCTCTTACAACGCGGTGAATAGGTTCCTGGAAAACTTCTCGTTATAGGAAAACGCGTTATAGGAAAACGCGTTGTATGAGGTTTACCTGTAGTTGGATTCTTCTATGCTATAATTTTAATCAAAATTTCCAATCTTTTGAGAATTGTACTGCACCGGTTGCTATTGGAATTGTGAACTTTAGAACCATCCTGAGCAGGTGTATCAAAAGCTGTAGAACCACTTAGGTGCCTAATGAAATTTTAAATGGCATTACAATGATCATAATATAATATAATATTATCTAAAATATATTAAATATATTCAATCCGCAATTAATATAAATTTCGATCGGCAGCGCGTTCACTTAAATCGCAAATAATTTAACGACGGCGCGTCTAGAGCGACAGCTAATGGCCCGATGACCGAACTTGACTCCGAAACTGGTCCACCTATACATCTATATACTATATATTAATTAATATAAAAAAGTTCTATAAAAATGATCTTACAATCGCGCAATTTATGAATATTTCATTAAACACCTGTTTCGACATTATTTCAAATATTCATTTCACTTGCCATTTTGGCATCTGGCTCAGACCCAGCTTCAACCTTCAACCATCTTCATCCTCATCCTCATCCATATTAATGCGAGTCTTACGAGTCTTCTGTGGGATGATTTGCCTTTTTTACGAGAAAGTTTTAGCCAACTGAGGATGATGCTGCATTTTTAGACTATAATTTTAGCATATTTAAATTGTATTTAGAATTCATTTTCACTTTGTTGCCAAAATAGAATTCTATAACTAACGGAACTGGGCGCCCCATAAAGTTAGCCTTCTGAAATTTGGTATAGATATTCATTATGGCTTTTTATAGCACATAAATCTAAAAGAGCTTCATCAGATCATCGTGGTCATATCTAACTCATTGAACTCTGCGCTCCTTAGGCCAATCCCTATGAAATTTTGTATATTTGGTACATTGACTTCTTCTGTATAAAGGAGGATTTTAAGTCCGATCAATAAAGTGTATATCACATGGCTGCCATTGAAAAGCAGACTCACACCAAGAAGTGTATCAAAATATTGCTAGATCTCCGCATAAATCTTTTTTCTTGTCTGTTTTTGGCTTCTCTGACAAATTTTGTATGTCGGCTATTGCTGCCAATTAGCATTACTTCGCATCGCCAATCTCTTTTAAGTCTGATCTTACTGCTAATCTTAACTATGCATCATGCTGCAAACTCTATTTGCCCACATTATACATATATTATATTATATTAGATACAGTAGAATTTTGATATTTGTCTGGCAAATTTACGCTTAAGCTACAGCAGTTGCTGTTTGCTTTCAGATGTTGTTATTCTTATACCCTGTAATTATGTCATACACTCCCAACTTGTAGGCCCTTCGAAATTGGTAGGTAGGCCGGTAGGTGTCACTTGGAACTGTCTTCTAACACCTTGTGCATTATTTACACGGGTTTTCTATTTTAACATACCACCCACACCTATTTCAAAATGATTCTAATTGATCTGTAGTCCAATATTATCATAAGATTGAGTCGAGTGTCTATACGAAATTTCACAACTCTAGCCCTAACCCAAGCCCTTGGCTGTCGTCTATGGAAAATCCAATGAGTAGAGCCCGTGGAATCGCTCACCAAACTGCAGTCTTGGCGTCTCATATAGTTTGGTCTACCCCACTTGTAACAGCTCTGTGGTGTAGGGTATTTAGGGCTGACCTCTAACTGTTAGCCAAGTGGTTGCTCCAATTCTGCAGCTCACTTCCGGTTTCATTGTAACCGAAGTGTGGGCCCTTCACATGATTCTCTCTGTGCACCTATTCTGTCTCCCATCTTCCGTCCCGCCGTCCATTGTTGTGCACTTATTCTTGCTAAAAGGTTTGGCCTTGTTATTCCGAACGTTGTCCAAATATTTGCTCCCAGCTTGTGCGACTTCTACGCAGACCCAGACTTGGAACCAGACCTAGATCTATCTTTATCTCTCTCTCTCTCTCTCTCTATCTATCTAACTTTTGACAACAACTTAGGGGGAATCCTTTAACTCAACTGGGTTCAAGTCAAAACCGAACCAAACCCGTTCGCAGGGGACAAAACAAATTTCGAGTACCCACCGTTTTGACGATTTTCCGTCTCGCTCCGACAATGATTATGGTTTTCCGATGTTTATATTTACGTTTATGATTATGGCCAATGATGATTTGGCAAAAAGGCCGCAGTTAATAGACGTATTGCCTAACATTTAGATTAGTCAAACTGCCCAGAAAAACAAGTACTTCGAGTGCCCCAAGCGACGTCAAATTCGATAACCAAACGAGAATGATTCAATGAATCTTTGCAAAACTTGATGAAATAACTGCCGATTTTGGCAAATCTTAATGTCTATATATAGTTATGGAAAATGTTTCGATTTAGATAAGTACGCGCAGCTTGTGAACTTTGAATAAACTTATTAGAATACTGAAAATTTCATAATTTTCTTAGAACTTATCTCTTGGTGAGTTTTTGAGGGGCAATCACAACTTTAGATGTTTCAATATATTGCCATCTCCTTGAAGATCAAGAATCTATCAAAAGAGCCAAGTCGAAATTGGCAACAAATTTGCATATCATATTATCAAATTAGCAAAAAGAACCACTTGGAAGACTCCCTGACGAAATTTATTCGCATTTTCCAATCTCTTTCACAATGGAACTTCATTTGTACCGGCGCTTGCGGGTGTTGAGTATGCTGCAGAACCACTCGGGGATAAATTCGCACTGGGGTGTATTGGAGCAGATGTTGCAGGGGATGGCGGGACGTCGCGAGGCGCCATCGTAGTCGATTTGGAGCACCTCGTCGGCCGAATCAGTGTTGATGCTATTAACCATCGCATCAAGCACGTTCTTCATAAACTTCTGGCATTCCTTCGGCGACCACATATCATGCTGCAAAGACAGGCTCAGCTATAGCTCCAGCTCCGGCTCCGACTCCGACTTCGACTTGGGGTACTTACATTTTGCTGGGCAAGCATTTTCAGGTTGATATACTCTAAATCCTCAACGTCGCCACAGTAGTCCGGTTTGGCTAGATAAATCTCTGGGGTGTTCTTCAAGAAGCATTCGGTCCACCAGAGGAAGGCCTCCTCGGATACGACCCGCCTGCAAGTCTGGTTCAAGAAGTGCGTTTTTACGAGCTTGCCCTCTGCGAAAGTCTGATCCCTGTCAAAGGTGGAAACGAGAGCAGGGACCAGTGTCAGGTGGAAACACTCAAGAAACAGAAACACTCAGGGAACACTTACATCGATTGTCCGCTCAAACTGCCACCCATCGGAGCGGAGTAGACAACAAAATGTGGCCCTATTTTACAAGAAAACACCCCAAAGAATTTACCCATTCCGGATAGCTCATTGAACGTCTCAGCTGAATCTACAAAGAAGCTTTTGAAATTACCACGCCCAGTACGAAGCGCCACGCCCACCTGAGTACAACTTCTTCCTGAGATTCAAGTCCATCGCCAAGAACAATCTATCGATCTTGCGCTGTTCCTCCGCACGGACCAGTTCCTCCTTACTGGTCGACTGCCCCGGCTCGGCCAGACACATGTAGACCGTGCCCTTGTACCGGGTAGCCCAGATACGAAAGGTGCGCGGCAAGTAGGTCATGCGCATGAGCGCCTGCAGCACCTCCCCCTGGACAACCACGTCGGCGCGCACCTTTTGGCCCGAGGTCGTGGGGGCCAGCATCTCGTCGGGATTGTCCCTGATGAAATTGAGCATGTACTGAATGTTTCCCAGCTCGGACGTGAGCAGATGCTCCTCTTGCTCCACCTCTGGTTCGCAGGATTCGAGCAAATCAAGCGGATAGCTATCTCTTCTCGGCAAATGAAGAAACTTCATCTCCCTGTCATCGTTGGAGTAAACGCCGCGGTTTGAGACGCTGAAGCCCCCGATCAAAATGGGTTGCAAAATGGCCGATTCCGACCACGTTTCAGGAACAGATTGCATGATATGCTACTGGAATCAAATGGGTGGGTGGCAAATTATCGGGCAACGGTTGTAGGGCTTGCGAGGTGAGAAACTTACATGAAAAATCCTTTAAGGGCTTTAAATATTACGAAAAATCTAGATATTTTGGAGCTCTAACAAATCGTTGCTAGCAATTGGTGAAAAGCGAATGACAGTGTTGCGAAAGGATCGAGAAGGAAAGATGGGCAGAACCCAACACTGAACACGTGATGTGGTGGGAAGCTTTCAACACTGGAACAACGGAAGTTTCTAGATTGTAGCTGGATTTTTACTAGTTCGCAGGTACCGTTAAGGGTGCCAACAGTGGGACAAATACCGATTTTTGCAGGTGTAAATTATGGCTTATAAAGATGGTCAAAAAGTAATAAGAAAATGAAGATCAGACTCATTTTATATATTCATCTTTCTTTTCCTGGCTTGAAAAGAAATATTTTATTTAGTTTTTTTTTTTGGAATTTTTTGGATCATACTGTCGACATGTGTGGGGTTCGAGCCACTACTACATTAAGAAGATGATAAGTTATATTTATAGACTTATCCCTTTCTTTCAAAACTGGGAAGAGGTATGTCATTTCAATTCCAATTAAATGGACACCGAAGCCCTTTGAGGGCTTAAAAATTAGGAACCAATGTCAACCGAGTATGAGACTCCTATATATCATAAAGTGGGTTAGTACGATTTCGATATTATTTTGGCTTAAAGATTTCAAATGTCGATCTCATTGTGTTTGCTATATGAAGATTCAAAGATAAATCGCAATGATTCATTGTCTCTTTAGTAATAATTAAAAAGTTTTCATCATATTATAAGCTACATATAAGAAATGTAGATGTGCAATGTAAAAGCATACATAGCTCATCCGTTTTAATTGGTATACTATTAGAATCAAAAACAAGGTATATATACCAAACTTTATCAAGATAGCGCTACCAACAGGTCAGTTCGTATGGTGTGTCAAGGATAGTTAGGATAGAAAAGCGTTTCCAAAGTTTGTGTTAATGAAAAAGAAACCTAAAAGGAATATTGATACAAAATTCCATTAAGCAAGCGGTAACGATGTGGGCCTTCACAGCAAGTGTGTCTCCCTGGGTCTTCCATGTACCGCCATAACTCCGTTGGCTCAAGTGCTACACTTGACAAATTTGGTATGCGGAAACAGACAGACTTTATAATTCTATTTGTAATGCTACGTAATTTCAAAAAGTTCAAAAAGTACTGAAAATTCCTCAAAAAATGATTAAAGCCGGCTTGGGCAAGTGCTAAGGGCAGAGCACAAGTGGCCAAGTGTCGAGTGGGCAGTTCTTGGGGCCTGTGTCGAGGGTCTGTTGCGACCGACGACCACGTCGCGACCACGTTGGCATAGGTCTTCGAGGTTTCGAGGTCTTCTGGTGACCATTAAAAGCTGTTGACTGTTGTCGGACGTGTTGGGCTTTTCGGGCACAAAAGACGCGGCTCGGCCCGAACGGAGCTATTGTGGGGCATGTGCTATATGTAACTCGGTCCCTCTCGCTCGCTCCGCGTCTGTCGCAGGCTTTATAATCGAGCAATTGATTTTATTTCTTTATTTAACACACGCTTTGATTATGCAATTCGGTTTTATTTTTGTGATTTTTTTTCTTCACAAACAACGACAAAATTGTGCAAAAGTACGTCAAGGGGGACGGTGAGATAGGTGGCTGAGGGGCTGGGGGGACGAGGGGGTCGAGGGGATAGGGGTACTCATATGTAATGTAATATTAACAGCTATAAATGACAATTACACCTGCAATTGAAATCGAAATCAAGTTGAAATTTAAAGGCGAAATTCAAATTGAAATCGAAATTGAAATCGAAAACAATGGCAAAAACGCCTGCGGGAGGGAAGCGTTGTGTGTGGGCGGCGGCGTGAGAAAGTATCAATTTGTATTGGCGGCGATTGTTGTTGTTATCGTTATCGTTGTTGTTGTTTTGTAATTGCTTAATCCATTAACAAAGTCTGTCCGACTAAGGCATGCCCTATAAATCGAGCGTCTAAATTGAATTCCATTTCATTTCGAAGAAAAACCTTACAAAATTTGCATATTTTATATAATCGATAATAAGATATTATCGATTTAATTGAATAGATTTCAAACAGCTTTTGTTTACTTAAAAACTTCCATAATGTTATTTGCCGTTAATTTATGTTTGTTAATAAAAATTGACTTAGGGATCATAAAATGAATAAATTTTTTATACTTCTTATAAATTAAATGAGGGGATTGTATCATACTTGGGATTATACGGAATGATGAGATCAAAGAATTCAGTACCAATAATTGAACCATTCAATTGTAGATTTGTTTGCCCAAAACATGGTAAAAATGATCAGTTTTTAATCCAAAACCAAAGCAAACAAATATTTTAAAACTTCTATTCCATTCTAAAGATTTCGGAGCTGTTTGAAATGAAAATCGACTGGAAGTCTTGTACAGGTTATGAAATGTTACACTATCAATAGTTTCATCCATGGGCGCAGTCGGGGGAAACTCAATATCAATGAGCTTTAGCTTTAGAATAAAGATCGATTCCGTTATGGGCAAATCGTTATATACATTATAAGAAAGAAATTCGAGGCTTAAGTAAACTTCTAACATATTTTTAGGTATCATAATATATATATTTTTCTCGATTTTAGTAGAATTGTGGATTGTCAGCCTTGGGCTCTTTAAGAATCTATTCCTAGCGATATCCCAAGACACCATACCAAATACAGTTCAAAACTTTTGGACAAAGATCAATTCCGTTGTAAGGAATCGATGTACCCATTTCATGAAAAAAATTCTAAGAATCTTGAGATTTTAGTTTACAAAAAACTATCCATGAAATGATGAAAATTATACGGAGGATCGCCTTGGCATAAGCTTTACTTTGCCAGTTCTGAGCCAAATTTCAGCGCTCTAAAGGTAAGGGAAGGGACTCCGACTCAAGACGTAACCTAGTACCTTTAACATGGACTTACCTCGCTCGTCGTCCTCCATCTCCTCCTCCTGCGCTTCGGCGTACAGCTGTTTGCTCAGTTGGCGCCGCGTAAAGTTGCCACTGGCTGTGGCCGCATGCAACTCGCTGATGTTGCCAGCGGCTGCCAGGGCATCGAGCACGTCCAGCACCGTTGTGGTGGTGGTGGTGGGGCCTGCCACTCCCGTGGGCGTGGTGGCATCATCGGCAAATATCTGCAGGCTGTAGTTGACTTTGTCCTCGAAAATGGAGGCAATGTGCGTTTCGACGGCATCGCTGGCATCGTTAACGGTGGCCAGCAGATTCTCGCCCAGGTTGCAGTTATCCTTGAGGCTGCAGGTGGGCTGCAACACGGAGGCGGCGGCGCCACTCACCAATGCAAGGGCTGGAGGCAGGCACAAGGTGGCAACTGCCAATAGCAGTGTCAGGCAGTGCATAATGGGGGACGGATTGGGAGAGAGATGTTCTTGAGGATTGGTTGAGGATCGGTTGAGCCTGGCCCAGCTGTGCGCAGCGGGCACAGTAGAGTTACACAAACACACACAAAACACACAGACACAGAGGCACAACACACGCGTAAAAAATTAAAAAAAAAAAATTAAGGAAAACTATTTCTTTTTTGGAAAATTTTTAAATATTTTTTTGAAAATTTTCTTTTCGTTTCGGGCTTGGTTTTTCCTGCACGTTGTGTTTCCCGCAGATTCTTGAGCTGCTTTGGCTGTTGCCAACTCGCTGAGCGTCCAATTTAAACGACCGCCAAGACGAAGCATTCAACGCCAACTGATTGTCCAAGCGCCGCCAGCTGCACGAAGACCGCTCCGGCTCCGGCTCCGACGCGACGCTCGACGCAACGCTCGACGCCGCAGCGCTCGCTCTTCGACGGCGGCGACGCTTGGACGGCCGCCGCTCGACGCGCGACGCGCGACGCTCGATGCTCGATGCTCGGCTTGAAGCTAGCGAAGAGTCTAACTGTCACAGTCTCTGCCAGCGCCTGTGTGTGTGTGTGTGTGTTTCTGGCGAAACCAAATTTTGAGCCGAGCTCAGCTGAAGCTAACGCTGACGCTGACGCAGACGCAGCGCTCGGAGACGGTGACGGCGACGGCGACGGAGCAGAGGCGGGGGACAGCTGCTGCTGCTGCAGCACATCTTGCTTCAAGAATTGATTTGTCGATTGCATTCGATTTCGTGTCTCGCATACAAATTAATTACGCGACTCCAGTCAGACCCACCTGCCCCTTCTCTACCTACCTACCCACCTACCCACCACCCCAGCTCCCCAGCTCCGCTCATACACCCCACTTAGCTTCCAAAACAATCGCAACTCTCGAGCTCCCGAGCTCCCGTTCAAAAGCTGATCAATTCACATTGATGGAGCTTGGCTTCCCACCGCCAACTTGATGGTAATTGTAATATTAAAATAAATCACCCAAAAATACACGTACCGCCTGCCCCATAGAGCCCCCACCCTGGTTCCACCCAATTTAGACAGTTCCAAATACCGTTTAGTGGAGTTTTCTAATTTCCATAATGGCGCTTGATTAGATAGATTTTGCGGTTTAGCACCAATCGTTGTTTCAAATGGTCCCCAATTCTACGGCTTTTGCGAAATTTTCTATTTCAAAATTTTGAAACACCTCACAAAAAAATTTAGCCAAATAGCGGGAATAATTACAAAAATGTCAAAAAATTCGTGTCGTATTTAAATTTTACAGGCATTGCAATATCATGTCTAATAACATGTCCAAGAATGATTGAATGATGAAATTTGAACTAAATCGGTGTAATATATCATGTGGCAATCGTAGACATAATTTGGCTGAATCTATTGTTGTTATACTAAAGAATTTTTATACTCTAATTCCATTTGAAAAATGGGAAATATCAGTATAATAGTTTTATTAGAACGTATGTAAGATTCCTGAAAGGGAATATGTGCTTATAGAGATTACACAAACCATCTATGACAATCTTTATTTAATCTAATATGATCTCAAATTAATTCCCATTTGATACCATTTGAAAAATGGGAAATAATTATTATTATTATGTAAGTTTTCTGAAAGGAAATACGTGCTTAAAGACATTACACAGACCATCTGTGACCATTTTCTGTTTTCAACCTAATAAGATCTCCAATTAATTTCATAAAAGTCCACAAATTGTGCACAACTTAAAAAAAGCTATCCTGAAAATTTCATAACGATCTATGCATAAGCATGCAAGTTCCATGTATGATATAGAAGTCGGTTCCAAATGCAAAAATCGCTATTTGTCCCACTGTAGGCACCAATAACGGTTCCTGCGAACTACTAAAAATCGCGCGAAAGTCTAGACACTTCTATTGTTCCCACCACACCACGCGTTCAGTGTTGGGTTTGTCCGATCTTTCCCTCTCGCGCTTCTTTCGCAACACTATCACTCGCTTTTCACCAGATGCTAGCAACGATTTGTTAGAGCTTCAAAATATCTCGATTTTTCGTAGTTTTTAAAGCCCTTCACGGATTTTTCATGTAAGTTTCTCACCTCGCAAGCCCTACAACCGTTCCCCGATAATTTGCCCCCCATTTGGCTCCAGTTGCGCCCAGTCATGGAATCTGTTCCTGAAGCGGGGCCGGAAACGGGCATGTTGCAACCGATTTTGATCGGAAGCTTCAGCGTCTCTAAGTTCGGCATATACTCCAACGATACCAAGGAGATGAAGTATCTGCATTTGCCGAAGATATCGAGCTATCCGATTGATTTGCTCAAGTCGTGCGACCACGAGATCAAGAATGAAACGCATCTGCTCAAGTGCCAGATGGGAAACATGCAGAACCTTCTTAGTTTCATCAGGGACAATCCGGACGTGATGCTGGCCTCCACGAGCTGGGGCCATAGAGTGTGCGCGGATGTGGTTGTCCAGGGGGAGGTGCTGCAGGCGCTCATGCGCGTGACCTACTTGGCACGCCCCTTTCGTATCTGGGGTACCCGGTATCATGGTACGGTCTACTTGTGTCTTGCCAAGCCGGAGGAACTAGCCTGTTTGGAGGACTCGAAGAGCATGGATCATATATTCATGACGATGGAGTTCAATATGAAGAAGAAGTTGTACTCAGGTGGGCGTGGCGCTTTGCATTATACATTTGGAGCGTGGTAATTTCAATAACTTCTTTGTAGATTCACATAGGGCGTTCCGTGAGGAAACCGAAGGAACTGGCAAATTTTTCGGGGTGTTTTCGTGCCAAATGGGGCCACACAATGTGGTCTACTCCGCTCCGATGGGTGGCAACCTGAGCGGACAACCGATGTAAGTGTTCCCTGAGTGTTTCTGTTTCTTGACTGTTTCCTCCTGACACTCAGCTGATACTGGTCACTGCTCTCGTTTCCAGCTTTGACAGGGATCAGACTTTCGCGGAAGTTAAGCTCGCGAAAACGTTCTTCTTGAACCAGACATGCAGGCAGACCGTATCCGAGGAGGCCTTTTACTGGTGGACCGAGTGCATGTTGAAGAACACCCCAGAGATTTATTTAGTCAAACCTAACTTTTGCGGCGATCTCAAGGATTTGGAATTGACGAGCCTGAAACTGCTTGCCTACCGAAATGTAAGTACCCCAAGCCGGAGATGGAGCATCATTGTGATAACCCACACTGACCCTGCCCTTTGCAGAAGGACATGTGGACTCCGAAGAAGTCCCATACTTTTTTGAAAAATGTGATTGACGTGATGGTTAATAACATCACGGAAGACTCGTTCCTCGAGGTGACCGAAATCGACTTCGATGGCACCTCGTCATGTGCCAGCAATCCCAGAAAGGTTTCGCCAAAGTTTCGGTTTCTCCCGGATTGGTTCTGCCATATCCTCAACACCCGCAAGCGCAGGACCAAATGAAGTTCAATTGTGGAAGAAATTTGGAGGATTCAAATAAATTTCTTTAATTCTGTCGTACATAGAGTTGTTTTTATTATTCATTTCCGATCAAGGCAATATGATCTCTGATTAAGGGCTTCTTCAAATTGTGATTACAGACCAAACGACAAGAAGAAGCAGAAACTTCTTTCGACCAAAATCTGCCAATAAATCTACTAAAACTTTCATGTAACATGTTTCTATCGAAACAGCAGATTCTTCTGGACAGCGATTGTCTTAACTAGTTTGTAGAACGCGAACATTTGAGAGCTATAATATTAAGATATATGATAAATATGGAAAATGTATGCCAAATGTAAATGAACCTAACCAGAGCTAGAATGGTCAGAGAAGAGTGTAGAAAGTGTAAGAGTCTAGACTGGGCAGAATTTACAAGTCAAAATATAGTGCCATATCGACTGGCTGGTTCCGAAACAGCAAATTGCGAAGATCAAAACAAAAAGTGCCGCCCCAAAGTGGACCTGGGAGTTTGGGTCCAAAGGGGTCTCTGTGATAAGGATCGCCGCATTCCATATCAAATGTAATGCGAAATATGGTTTATTTATTGAATTGAATTTCGTGTTTTGTGTTCGGTGGGTTGGACATGACAAGGCAGATATGGCATCCGAGCCGAAAGACATCAGATATATATATCATCCGAAACTGGGTCAGCGAAAGAGATTTATATTTATGACAATGCGTTGATGTCTGAACGAGAATTTGATGACAAAACGAAACGTTTAATTTGTTGGCCAAAATGAAAATGAAAATGAAAAATGTGGAAATTAATCAGAACTGGGTTGTGCCCAGATGCAATTCAGAGACCCCGACGACGACGCCGACGCCGACGCCGACGTCGTGCTTCGAGCTTCGAGTTGATTCGCATTGAGTCGAGTCTCAATGCCTGATAAGCGATTTTGCAACTGCTCAGAGTTTTAGCTTTAGCTTTGGCTTTAGCTATAGCTTCAGCTCGATCAACCTGCAAAAAGTCTACAAATACTTGTAATTATAGCCAAGGTATTGGCCAACAGCAACTAGTTGGCATGTTGTTGTTGTGTTGTTGCCGTTGTTGTTGTTATTGTTGTTGATTTTTATGTTTTTCTCGCAAGACAAGCGCCCATAAAAAATCCAAAATCTTAGTTCCATGAGGCCAAACAGCTGGTAAACAGCAACAAGAATTTAATCGACGGTCTCGAGAAAGCCCATTCCGACGACGTCTGGCAAATACCCTAATGTCATCCAATGGGATCTAATGGCAGTTGCCAGCAGACAAAGATATAGACCAGACTTGTAGTTCCTAGTCAGACAGGGTCAATTTACATATATAGGTACGTGATTTCCATATAGCATGATTCCAATTGGAAATTGGCATGGAGCGTTATGTTCTGCGTGAGCGCTGCGTGTCACGCGGAGTTCTGAAATTTGGTATCGGCTGTGTGTAATGTAAATGTCAAAAGCCCTACAAATCATCTGGTCCAAAGTACAAAAAGATCCTGAGAAATACACAAAAATAGCTATAAATGTATTATATATTTTTTTTTTTTTTTTTTTTTTTTTAAGTGGCTATAACAACCCTTTCGGGTCACAGCCTAAGAACTTTTTTTCCTCTATTTCTAGCTTCCTTCA